>VZTR01004999.1:1115911-1169753 GCA_013400775.1 Chaetops frenatus
GCAAACAATAGGGTTCAGTTCAACTCTTCAGCTCCATTCTTCAGCTCCATTCCTAGACAATTGTTTATTTATCCCAAGTATCTCTCTGTTGTCTACCCTCATCCTCTGCTGGGTTTAAAAAATAAAAGCAGACAATCACCCAGCATCAACCTTAACACCACGGACAATTTATCAGCAATTCCACTGAAACTGTTCATGTTTTGCAAAGCCATCACTGCTCCAGGTGTGTGTGGCCAGTCATTGTTGCAGTGGAACTCGGAGCCACGGAGCTGGTGAGTAAATCCAGAGTGTGCTCCAGTGAGTGCTCTGCTCATGTAAAGCAGCACCACTCCACTACAAATCCCTGTTTGCTCTGCTCATTGCTGATTTATTGTGCTCCTAATCCATCAGTGGAGAGGTGCAGTGAAGGAAGGAGGGAGAAGGAAGGGGCAGATGAAGGGCAGAGTTGTCAATTACAACACAAAGGTGATTTTTCCCCTATATTGTTCAGAGCATTTGCCATCCACACAGCTTATTATTACTTGGGTCTTTGTTTGCCTCCAAATCCAATCACAAATGACTGGGTGTTGTAATACAGTACAAAGTGTTCATACCTGATAAATCCTGCTTGGCTCGAGTGCCTGGCTCAGCTGAAAGCCTTCCAGCACTCTGGGAGTCATTAGACAAAGTCCCTTCTCTGACCAATCATTTATGCAGGACCAGAGAAAATACAGGTGACACAAGAAGTTGCTGATTTCCACTCCCATCAACACAGGCACACTGTGGGCTCTGGATTCTCCAGCATTTTTTCACAGCATTGTCAGTCTTCATGGAGAAAGGGAAAATGTTTTCACTCCACTGTAGCAGAGTCATGTGAGCTTGATCAACACAGAAATACCCAGAGATGACTGCAGAATGACCTTTATTCCCAGTACACCAAGTGTACACCCGCATGATAAACAGATTTTTGACTTTTCAGTCTGTATCACACAATGAATATTGTAGAACAACAGCACATTGCCCAGGAGGTGCAGGTTCTCAGTAGAAGATCACCATTAGTATGATCACCATATGTTTCTGGCTTCCCCAAAGACCTGTGTCTTAAATCCCCCTGCACACTACCAAGAGCTGGAGTAATCCATGTTTATAGGTGTGGTGCTTATGTGCACTGAAAAATCATCAGGATCCTAAGGGCAGATTCATCTCTAAGTGCTGTGACACCTGAAAACGCAAGTGCTTGAAAAAATAGAGACTCAAGTGATAAAGCTCTGCCCCTTCTATGCTGCCACCTCCTCCCACACTGCTATTCAGGGCTGATATATTCCTTTTGTAGGTTTTGGGTAGGATCAATCTTTTGGGCTCATTCCTGTATGTGCTTTCTCCAAAGTTTCTTGTTTCCTATTTTGCAAGACTGAGGCACAGTTTCCAAAAAGAAACAAGTTGTGTTTGTGCACACACATACACAACATGCTCATGTTGGCCCTCAGCTCTTTCCTCAATCCTGCCAATAAAAATGCAGCACAGAAGCCCTGTACAGCTCCAGGCAACACAGGAGATCCTCATCCCAGCCCTGCAAAAAGCAGAGGTTTGAAGGGTTTATAATCATCTCATTAGGGCTGCAGGTAGTTGGGCATATACATGGTTATAGATAATGTCTTTACAATCATCCCAACTTGTGGCACAGAGCTTTCCATGGCATGCACACATAAATCTTTCAGCCTGATATTCCTGTGTGCAAGAGGAGAGTGGAAAAAACCTCTGTGCTCCTGCCTGTTCATGCTCTTCATAGATAAACACAAAATAAACACATACAGATGCTAATGATAAATAAACACAAGAATATGGAACATTTCCCCACATATTTGCAGCAGACAGGAGCTTATGTGTGTAATAAAGTCCACCACACGTAGGTTCCTAATTGCTTTTGTGAAGCCAGGTGCCTGCAAGAGTCCAGATTTCCATAAAATATCCAGATCACACGAGCTCTCCCTGTCCATAACTCTCCTGATCCCCTTTGTGGAACGCTGGGCTGCATGAAGAGCTCTTGTAGAGCAGAGCTGATATTGCCAACCAAATTGGAGACATGGCTTTGCAAGATGTTTAAAATCTAGCAAATTTGTAGCTGACATGCAACTCTCCAGAGCAAGGGTAGGAAAAAAAGATCAGGTTCTCTTCCAGACATGGAATTTTGGGATGGGTAGCCAGAGAGTTATTTCAAGAATAATCAGCTGCAAATAATCAGTTTAAGGTATTTTAAATCTCTGTGTCACAAGGAAACTGAATACTTGCACATGCCACAGGTGAGGAGCCTGGATGGGGATTCAGGCTGCTTTCCCAGACTGAACAGACAGGCACCTGGGAGACAGGCTGCTTCAGTTACCACTTTTATTAAGTTTAAAGGAAAGGTGGGCCAAGGGAAAAGGGAAGCCTCTGTGATCACAAAATCAGCTTGTAAGACAGAAAGGGGGAAAACCATCACATTAAGTGACTTCTGGGACCAAAATGGGGAAAACCTGAACTTCCAGTTGTCGGTCCCCTCTGCCTCATGCCCAGGAAGACCAGAGAGTGTGGATGCCCCAAGTTACACTCTGCAGTCACTGCCTCTGCCTGAGTGCCCTGCACAGGCAGCAGGAATTTTTTCCCAGCTCTTACTCACCCTGAATCCCATTTTATCAAAACCATTACCTTGCAGCAGGGAACCCCTCATTTCCTCCTAAAACCCCTGGTATCATGTTTTTGGCACTCTCACAAACGCTTTTTGGAATGAAAGCACCACTCCACAATTTCCTTGTAGTAGGGGCTTATTCAAACAAACAGCATGGAAAAACCCTACCCCTCTCTTATTTCCTTTTGTAGCTCCATATTGCTTTGTCCTTGCCCACTGTGGGCACACCCATGGATTGGGTTTTAATTTTCACTTTATTTTCTTTAGGTTTTCATTTGTTTGACTCATGTCAGATTGACCAAGGAGCAATTGAGTTCCCAGCATGGCACGTAATACTCAGCAGTATTTTATCCTTTCACTTAAGGATCAAATGCAATTGCTGGGGGTCTGAAAAAGTGGGGAAGGATTTAATGGATATTAACAACTCTTGCAGCTAGCAGTGGGGTCCTGGTGGCAAAATAATCCAGACACCAAAAATACAGAATCCCAAAGAGTGTTCTGAGCTGCCAGTGGGGTTTGCTGTACCTGTCTTAACCTGTGCCAAAGGAAAAGACATCAGAGTTTCGAAGCTTTCATGGATTCCCACGGGGTCCAGGAAGTAATTTCTTTCAAAGCATTGCACAATTAGTCCAGTGAAAAATAGCTTGGGGGTGGAGGTCATTTTTCACTGTCTCATCACAGACTGGCCACTGCAAAAGGCAGGAAGCAATGAAAATGCACTGGGTGATCACAGCAGATAAGGCAAATCCTCTGCTCCCACTTAATGCAGGAGCAGAAGTTCTCCTGGTAGGTCTCTCAAGGAAAGGGGAGCTCAGCACAAATTCCACATTCATTCACATTCTATAATTGATGAGCTCAGTGAGTTCCTAGCAGAGTAGCTGCTTCCAGCCATTTCCTTTATTTGCATGTAATTGTTCGTTTAAAACCATAAAATGAAAGCCCAGAGGGAGCCTGAGAGTTTGACCTGCTGTGCCCCCTGTAAGAGATCCAGGGTCACAGTGGGCACTTCTCTGCTCTGCAGTGCTGGCACCTCCCAGAAGCTGCTGCTGAGTTCTCCCTTCCTGGGGCAGCTCCCTCACAAAACCTCTCCTGGTCTGTGAAGACTCTTGGGGCATCCAGCCTGAAACCAATCCTGGGGACACACAGTCTGCACAAAACCACATTTCTGGGCTGGCTGCCCTGGGGATGAGGCTGATTCAGGAGACAGCAGCTTGCCACAAGGAAATGCAGACATATCTGATGGGTCCAGGAGGGCCAGATGTGCTGTTTGCTTTGGCCCTAATCCCACAAAGCCTGGGAGGTGTGTTAGCTTTCCTCACAGCAAATAGTCCCATCACAGCTTATCTTGCTCCTCATCCCTGCTCTGCAGAGCAGCTTGACCCTCTTTGCATTGGCACTGAACCTTGCAGTGATGCCTTAAGATTTTAGCTTTTATATTTTTCATATATTTGTAATCCTGCAATTTTGTAGTGTATAACTCTGAACTCCATATACAGCGTGAGCTGCTGCTTTCCCATTTGGGTCAGACAAAACAATTCCCCTCCAGGCCTGGGAATAAAGGACACCTCACTGTCTCAGGCCCTGAGAGGTGGAAACAAAATTGAGTTTGGGGGAGCAAACTTGGGGTGGGTGGCTTCGTTACCTGAAGTTGTAACTGGAAGATTGATTCCCAATATACAAATGGACCAAACTTATAAAAGTGTGAAACCCTTGACCCATGGGCCATTTTGGGTGTAGCCCCTGGGAGGGGCTTCATCTGCCCACAATGTACCTGAGGGCCCTGCAATAAATACAACTCCTCTTTATTCCCTTAATTTTGTCTGGCCTCTGTTTCTAGGTAGCCCAAAGAGGCATCAGCAGTACATTCCTGGGCATGGCTGTGGCTGGGATAAAGCCTGGCTGTTCAGGCAGCAGCACACCTGGCTGCAGGATGCCTGAGGCACCTGAGGCAAAGCTCCCCTTATTGTGTGCCCTGGTTAGAGCTGAGCTCTGTGTGTGTGGGTAGCTGGGTATCAGCAAGGTGTATGGCTATGTAATTACACTGCAATTAAATTTAATAGCTCTGCTAACAGCTCAAATGCAGGACAGTTTGTCTAAGAATTTTTGTACTGGGATTATTAACCTTTTGATGGCTCCACATATCTATTTACATTATTATGCTGTCCCTAAAATTATATTTACGTTCCATCCAGAATCACAAAATCACAGAGTCATTTAGGTTGGAAAAGACCTCCAAGACCATCGAGCCAGACCTTTGACTCATCACCACATTGTCAACCAGACCATGGCACTAAGTGCCATATCCAGTTCTTTTCTGAATTCTTCCAAGGATGATGACTCCAACATCTCCCTGGGCAGCCCCTTCCAATGTTCAACCACCTTTTCAGTGAAGAAATTCTCCCTGATGTCCAACCTGAACCTCACCTGGTGCAGCTTGAGCCCATTTCCTCTTGTCCTGATGCTCATTTCTTGGGAAAAGAGGAGAACTGAGAATTCCATCTCAAGGTCCAAGTTTGAGGCAAACCCATGTGCTGGAAAGAGCCACCAGCTGCTCTCTGGCAGCTGCAGGAGCCCAAACAGTGACCCAGGATTCCATTAAACAAGAGGTTCTCCTCTCCAGACCATTCATTGTGTCTCCAGGTGGATTCTCCAGGGACACAGAGGAAAATATCTGAACTCCAAGTCTCAAACTTCCATGCCAGGTTAGCATGCTGTGAATTTCCACTCCTCTCCTTGATCAGTTTACAGGACTCTATTGATTTCTTTACTTTAACCTTTTGACCAGTGGAAGGTCTATGTTTAGGCATCATCATTTCTCTCTATTTATATAGTGGAATTATTTCTGGTTTGCAGATTGGAATCTGTTTAAGCTTTCAGTGTGATTTATAAAGGCCTATCTCTCCTACCACACTGGGTTTTGTTTTTCTGTTTTAACTTGTTTCCAGCCTCATAATGATTTTTAATCAGGCAACAATTAATGATGCAAATAAGAAGAATGGACACTGAGAAATTGCTGCATCTACTATATTGCAGTTGTTTGGATTTCAGTAACTCTGTTCTTTTTTTTCTGATATCATTTGAAGGCCTGTTACCACAGAAATGTTTAATGGTCAGTGTGGAGAAGCACAGCCAGTGGACATGGTATGGTGCAGTGGGCAGAGCTCTGTCCTAAAAGACAAAGCTTTTTATGAAATTGGTGTTTATTGGCAATGACAGATATTAACCTTGCCCCTGTCACTGCATTACACTGGGCAAGGGGACAAGGATCAGGCCTTTGGTCACAAGGAGCCTTCAAGCTACTGACACCCTTTGCAGCCAAATATGAAAAAACAATACAAGCTTTGGCACATTTATACTGAAGGAAAGAGGAATTAGAGATCATCTTTTCACCTTAACCCAGACATTAGCTTCCCCTTTCATGGATCATTACTGTGACAGCTTTTAGAGAATATCAGGATCTGTTTGATGACTCCAGCTGCCTTCTCATAGAGGGCAGTGCATCTTCTAAGCCATTCCTTAGTAAATGACTGTCCCAGCATATGGGCAGGCCCTTCAGTCCTTTCATTAATGCAAACTGGGATGTGGAGCACCTGCAACACTGTAGGTTTTACAAGCACTGTGGTGATTTATGCTGTAACTGCTTTAACAGTTCCCCAGTGGGCAAGGGGGAACTGGAAGGTATTTTCAGTCTCTGTTTGAGGCAAACCAAAGAAATATCATGCTATTGCTCTTTGAGTGCTCTTTTCTAATTGGAGTTTTTAGAGGTTTTTCTCCCCACCACCATCTATAAAATGCAGTTTTCCATGAAACATGTAATGATGTGTCAATAAATCACTCAGCAAAATAAATATGCAGATCTTCTAGTCATGAATGTTGCCAGAAATAAACCTTTTGTAATTGATAATTAATGTCCCCAGGATCAATATCTGGCAGAAGAACCTATAGAGGGAGTCTGAATCATCTTTGACTACTCAGGAATGACTGATGCTTTAAAAACAAGCCTGAGTACCTGCCAAGGGTATAAATTACAGCTTTGGACAGGGACCCAAAGGCTTGAAATGGGATCTGCTGGTGGCAATCACCAGGCAGTGGATGTTCCATGAGCACTGGCTCATTCCTTGACCCTGTGAAGACAGACACAGAGGGAATTCCTCCAGCTTGGGACTGAATCCCACACAGTTCAAAGAGGGGCCATCAGCAGTCCTGGGAGGTGCCGTAACTAAAATAATGAAGATCCAAAACCCACTGGAAGAGGGTGCAGGAGTGGGCCTTTGGGACCTATTCCTGCATGTGTGTGAGTGATTCTGATCACCCAAGCAGTGCCTGCTGCAGAGAGAGCAGGCTCCTTGTGGTGCTGTGAATTCAGGGGCAGGGGCCACCATGTACAGAGCAGGCAAAATAATCCAACCCTGCAGTCAAGCTTTAAAACTTGGTGGTGAAGGCAGACCTCCCTGCTGTGATCATCCTGTCCGGGGTGTTTGATGGATTTCCATCCTCTGTGCATGGATATAGATGTTAGATGCACTGAATGTCCATTATGGGTCACCTCCACACTGATCCACACACAGTAATTAAAAGGACAAATGAAAATACACAAACAAATTCAGGCAGCTCAGGTTATGTGCTGAGAGACACGGTTATCATAAAAAGACCAATAAGAAAGTGTGGAAGGATGTTTGACTGCTGGAATGACTCTTGTTTCCTTTTCATTATTCTTAATAAAAGGAGATGGTTCCGAAAAATTGTGTTCCCTTGGTTATTTTTCCCAGGAGATGGTTTATAAAACACAGAATTTATAACACACTGTGTTGCAAGAAAATTCCTTATTAAGTGAAGATAGTTAGAAAGAAAGAGTAACACAAATGAATGGTAATATTTTTTCCCTTTTACACTTAGTAAAAAGTGCAATAGTTCTTTATATAGATTTAATATCAGCTGCCCTATGAATGGTGAGAAAAATAATCTCACAGTCGTGGTGTATTCAAGAATGTTTTAAATACTTGTACTGGATCATTAGCCACCAAAAAGATACGTAAGGCTTTTGAGTAGGCAGCAGTAAGATATCAATTGTGACATCTGGTAGTGAATAGAAGTAATTTCTTCTTCTAGTTGTCCAAAGATGCAAGTCACTAGGAAATCATATAAAGCCATGTTTAATGTTGGTGTCTGTGTAGGAGCCACTGATGCCTGGTATTTAAGGACCAAGCTCAGCAAGGTGCTTATACAGGAACTTGTATCTTACTGACTGCAAAGCACAGCCCTCCTGGACAAGCCATCCCACCTCTGGCCCAGGCCCCAGGATCAGGAGTGCTGCCCTTCCCTGCTGGTGCTTGGAGTGGAGGGTGGCATTCAAGAGAAACCTGACCCAAAAGAACAACCTTTTCCTTGGGACCTTGGGCTGGTTCCAGCAGCAACCTTACTGAAAAGTCTTACATGAAATATTTTATTTTGAATGGTTTTCCACTATAGGAACCAGCCCCTGAATTTGTCCAGAGCCACAGATTTTCCAGTGCAGCCAGCCCATAACTTCACTCATGGTTTGTAATGATGCAATCCTGAGACATGGCCTGAAGCCCTGAGCAGAGCCAAGGCTGGTTGTGTGAGCCCTGCTGTGCTGCTGGTCAGCATGAGGGCCTCCACAGCTCTCCAAAGAACTCCCTTTTTAAGCCTCTAAGTTGGAAATACAAGTGCTCAAGATCTCTGCTGTAGCCAGTGAAGACGAGCTGGCACGTCAGAGAGCAGTGCAGGTGAGCTGCCTCCTGAGGGTTCTGGCTCTTTTACTGACTAAGCAAGAAAAACATGGAATTAGCCCCTTAATCCAGGTACATCAAGCGTCCCACATTAGCCAAGACGAATGTTAAGCTTTGGCCAATAAAGAAAATCCAAAACACTTTGCTACCTGGGCCTGTGCTTGGCCAATATTTCCCTGGGAGGCAATTCCCAGCCCAGGGGTCAGTGCCCGTGGCTGCAGCTGCTGCCTGGATGCAGCCAGGGCCCTGAAAGGAGAACATCACCGGGCACGAGGCTTTGTCAGCAGCAGGGACACGGCTGCTGGGGCTGCTGTGACCCAAAGAAAAGGGTTCTGTGTCAGAAGGCAGGAGGAACCTTCTGCAGTGAAAAGCCCTCCAGAGCAGGGCCCTTCCTGCTTCCACAGCCTCTGCTTCCAGGACAGGCTCTGCCAGCCAGGGAATAAACCTGAACAGCACTGATAAAGTTGTATTGTTTCCACTGGTGCTCTAGGACTCTTTATTCTTCAATAGCAGCCATCATATTCATTAATTTTTTTCCCCCTCCCCAAGGATTTGAGTCACCTTCAAAAGGAACTTTGTCCCTTCTTGCTGCTATCAAAGCATCATTCAGTCATCCCTGTAAAACCAGAAACAAAACCTGTGGAGGAAAGGAATTTTACTCTTTCTTTTAAAGAAAAAAAACAAAAATTAAAAAAGAAACAGCCAAAAACAGCCAGAACTTTTATTTCTTGTTGAGTAACCATATTCTATGAGGCATGGCAAGCAGACCTTAAATTCTCACTCAACTCAAAGGCAAACCATTATTCTGTAATTTTGTATGTAAATAAGATGTATTAGGAAATCGCTCAAGCAATTAATTAAACAGCTGTTACAGAATAAGTGATAAAGGAAACAGGGGGATGAATACGTGGAATTTTCCTTGCACAGGCATCAGGATGCTTTTATTTATTTATTTATTGCTTATGTAGAAGAGCAGTACAGGTCCTGCACACCTGGGTATCAGCTCTGAGGGTCATCAGGGAGATGTTGTCCTGTGTTGTTGGATCCTGACTTCACTGGCACAGCATGGGGAAAGGGGAATGGAGATGATTTAAAAGGGGATGGGGTCTATGGTATTTGCAGACCACCAGCCTGAAGTGCTTTCACCAAAGGAGGGACTTTATTAACTTCCAGAAACAACCTTTTATCTTTGAGCTGATCAGTGGCCAGGGAATGATGAGCTGAGCCTAATCCAAAAGGGAACACCAGCCTTGCTGTCCTCACTTGGAGAGATACAATTTTCTAAGGCCCTTCAGTGTGTTCCACAGGGAACAGCCTCGGGACAGTGAAGCTCACCAGCCCTAACACCAAAGGATGTCCAGGCCTTGGCCACAGCTCAGGTCCAGCTGGAAAAATGGAAGGCAGACAGCAAGGGACAGTCTTGGACTGAGGAATAAGTGAGCTAGGACAGATGAAATGTTTAATGAAAAACTGCATCATGGAGATGAGATTTGACTAAAACCCCACACAAAGTCATAAACTGATTAAAGGCTTCAAGTCTTCCAGATCCTTGCAGGTAGAATGTCGTTTCACTCACCTCCCAGGAAGCACTGGGATCAGGGGGGCAGGACCAGTCTCTCACAGGTCTTCCCTAGAGCTGGTGCATTTCTGGAAGACATTTCTGGAAGACATTTCTGAGGTCTAACAGGAAGAATTGGCAGTGCTTGGCCAGCAAAAGGGAAAACAAAGAGAAATGAAGCTCAATCCACCTTTTCACTCTGCTTGCTCTACTCCTCTCCCCATCCCTTGTTCCTTTGCATAGCATTTGGTTTGACTCCTCATCTTGGAAACACCTGGGAGGTCTGATTTACAGGTGTGCTGAGGATGTTCACTCCTCTGTGACAGAGCCAAAGCAGCTGAAGATGCTGGTTATGCTCTTCTGCTCCTGTATCAAACCCCTGCCGTTCCTCACTGACTCGACTGGTTTTTGACTCACTTTCTATGTACACATTCATCCCTTTAGGTAGAAAATCACTGTCTTGTTTTCAACTGGTACTGATTCCAGCAGCTTGGCAGTGTCTGCCCAAGCACTTCCCAAGCACAGGCCCTTTCAGACAGAGCCAGCCCAAGCACAGGCAGCACACACCCCCCTCTGCCTGGGCACCGACAGTGCTTCCCTGACTCCCTGGTGGGAACACCCTCTTTTCTCTGTCTTCTCTCTCTCTGTCTCCCCTCTTCCCCAGTACTTTTCCCTTTTCCTTCCTTCTTTTCTGTCTCTTCTAGCCCACTTTCGTCTGGGCAACTCCTTTTTTTTCTTGTTTTCATTACAACTGAACAGTTCTCAGACACAACGTTTGCCTCGTTTGGCTCAATTCCGTTCCCGACTGTCCATTTTTTAAACAACTCCTCGCTGCTCCCCACATTAGAGCACAACAAGTATGAAAACCTGTGACCCATCACCCATTCCAGGTGTAGCCCCTGGGGAGGCTTTGTCTGCCCGAAATGTACCTGAAGGCCCTTCAATAACTGCTTTTAGTTCCCTTAATTTTGTCTGGCCTCTGTTTTTAGGTATCCAGGGCTGTGTCTCAGAGCCTCTCAGAGCCTCTGACTGCTGCCAGCCCTGCAGGCTGAACCCTGTGTGGGGATGCCAGTGGGGTGGGACACAGGAACCCGGAGCATCCAAAGCAATTTGGGCAGTCCTGGGACCACAACGTGCATGTGCCCCCAGCCTCATGAACCAGAGCTCTCTGTCTCTGCAGCAGGAAGGACCAGAGCCTTGAAGAGATGAAGTGTTGCTCTGGCTGGCCGAGGAAGTAATTTTAATTTGCAACATGCAGCTTCCAACTGTTCAACAGTAGCAAGAGGTTAACAGTGTGGAACTGGGGCTTGCTCAGAAGGGACATTTCCCTCCATCATTGTGCACATGTCCCTGTCGCTCCTCAGGCAGCTCTTTCCTCCTGCTGCCCCATCCCAAGCTGAAGGGAACAGCAAAATAAACTGGATTTTTTTCCTGAAGTGTGTAGCAGAATTTCGTGGCTCTGTTCTGACCTTGTGGCCAGTGTTCTCATTCTGTTGGAAGAGCCAGAGTTCTTTCTCCAGTCCCATGAGATTGCTCTTGGTTTCAACTCATCTTATCTTGGGTGAGTTTTAAGGTCTTACCTTTCAGACTCTGTCACTAAGAGAAGGACACTGGATATTAAATCAACCAGGAGGAGGACATGGATAATTTTTTTTTCTGTCCATGCTAGACAATTATTCCAATGGCTGTCCTAGACATGGCAGATTTAATAACTGCAAATGAAGGACATTTATCTCTGAAACAACTGATTTGATAAAAAATGGTAAAATCAATGAATTCATTACTACACAGAGACAGTAATACTTGTAGGGGGTGGGAGACACGAGCTTGTGCTGTTATAAATTATTCCAGCCCAGTGGCATTTTGGTGTTCAGGGATGAGTTTCTGTGCAATGGAAACAGCCATGGTCTTTGCAACTGCAGGGGTCCCACATGCAGAGCTCACCTTCTGCAAACACTACAGCAAAAAGTTCCTGAACCACCTGTAATTCCTGACCATCCATCGTGGGCAGAGATTGTGGGAAATCATATCCAGGAACGAGTCACTCAGCACTTCTTGTCTGCTGAGCCAGGGAACAGGCCTGAGTAAAGATCTCCTCCCAACAGCTCTGCTCTGCCCAGCACCAAAGCCTGAACACACAAACAGCCAGTGGGCACAAAAGTTAACCCAGCACAAAACACACTTTAACAGAGTTACTGATTTAGCTGCTTCTGGAAGGGTGAGCCACAGCAGCAAGGCATTCTTGCAGAAGGTCACTTTCTCAATAAATATCAGCATTTCATTTCACAATAGGTCCAGCTTAAAAAATTTTCCATGACCTCTTGAAAATTTGCAGTAGAAGAAATATAAAATATATTAGTTTCATTTGCAGAATATTTTTAATTATAATTGGAAAATTTTATAATTGGAAAAGTCCTGCACAGTATTTTATTTCCACTTCTGCACCAGCTGTCTGTATGGTTTTCTATCCTGTATGCCCTATTCTTCCTTTTTTCCTTCCTGAATTTGCCACTCAAAAGAGAAGACATGAAGGAGAAATAATTGCATTAAGTCAAAATATCATTTAACTTTTTCCATGGTTGTGAAGAAAGCAAGAATGAAATCACTTGTAACAACAATTCAATATTAGTAAAGATTTTTTTTCTTTTTCTTTTTCTTTTTTTTTCTTTTTTTTTTTTCTTTTTTTTAATGGAACAGAAAAATCAGCCCCCTCTTTGGTGAATTTCTTGGATTACCCAAGCTAGAGTAGATTCTAAAGACTTTTGTCTCCCATGAACATGAAAGGGTTTGCCCCAATTTAATTCACTATTATGTGAGGCTAGAAATATGTGCAGAAAGTGCCATGCAATGTGATCTACCATCTTGAGGCCTTCCAGCTGCAGGGCAGTACAGAAACCACTCAAAGCATTCAGCACAATAAGTTCACTGGGTGTTGAGTGCAAACAAGCCCTGGTGGGATTTATGGACGTACCTTCCAACTCTTTCATTCTTCCAAAAAGCAGAGGTGGAAACCCCTTTGTATGGATTGGCAGAAGTCATTGGGCCCTTTGCTCATCACACCTGTGACACTGAACTCCAGCTCTGCAGCTTCTCTCTTCCCACTTCATTTTGCTTTTTTATCCTGGCATTTCAGGGTGGGGATTGGCAGGAGAAGGCAGCACAGGATGGGAGAGCTCCCAGCCTGCAGATCCACTGCCACCCATGGGCTGGGGCCACCTGACACCAGCTGAGGGTCTGTCCTATCACCCTGGCCAGAGAACCAGCCATGCCCAGCCCCAGGCTGAGCCAACTCACTGCTGTACTGAGGAACACAGAACTCAGATGCAACAGACAAATCTGAATAAATCCATGCTGCCCTCACCATTCATTTGCCCTAGAAATAACAGCCTCAGCAGAGCATGGGCTACTGGCAAGAACAGCAAAGCATCCGACATGATAAATAATGTTTACATCCAGAATCCAGATGTCATTTTCCATCCTGTAGCTTTGGAAATAATGGCCTGTTACTTCTTATTAAATCAAGGGTAATCCATTCACCTAGAGGCCCAACGATAGCTGTCTCTGCTAATCTCCATTCAGGGAGCTATACTCATCAACAGGAGAGGCCTGTGTTTCTGGCAACAACTGAAAGTCAAATGATCTTCAGCAATGGAATTTCAAATATCAATTAGCAGTTCCAGGGTATGGATCTGTCAGCGCAATCCTGCCTGACATAAACCCCAGCTTTCCACCAGAAGTGTGATCTCCTGTGTGCTCAGGCACCCAGACCCCAATATTATTCATTTCCTTCACCAACCTTTTATATTTACCAGCAATAAAAAGCTCAGTGACTCTCTCCAGTGATGATTCACCCCGTGTCTACATCACTTCAGCCAGTTTAATCCTCCTGTGGATGGAACTTATTTCAAAATTGGTCCTGCTTTGAGCTGGTTGGATGATATGACCCAAAGGTCTGTTTCAACCCAATTTTTTCTGGGCTTCTGTGAGGGAGTGGTGATAACAGCTGTGATTAAAATGCCATGACCTTGAAAAGCAATGGGAAGTTGTCTTTGAACGACCTTTCTGAAATTTGGTTTATGTCCTAAGTGGGTTGAACCACTGACACCCTTGGTTTGACCTGGCCATAATGGCAATGTGCACCTGCCTTCCCTTGTCTTTCTGCCCAGCTGTGAAAAAAAGGTTCTTTTCCTGTAAAAAAAAAATAATAAAAGGAAATTTAGAAAACCAAGATTAAATACACAAGTGGGCAACCAATTTATTTTCAGATATTTGCACACAGCAAGATCTGGTCACATCTACTTTCAGATTCTAGTCCTTCGCTTTGGGGCTTTTGGACTGTAATTGTGTTCAGTCTTCTATTTATACAGTGAATCTATAATGTAATTTCATGAGGTACTGAGATGCACTGAAAAACATATGAGCACTAAGTTGCTCTGCCTAATCCATATGAAACAGTGTTGGAAATCAGCCTGGTAAACGTGGCAAGAGAATGAGCAAGGATTTCATCTGGGGCTCTAACACTAATCTAAAAAGGATTATCAAGGAGATAGCCTGAGATACAGAGCACTCGAACAGAGAGGACAAGGAATCCTATTTAAATGAATGCACTGGGTGGTGGGGGGCTTGTAAACAATTAGCACATGGCCTTCCCACTGACCACAGCAGCAGGAGCTCATCCCCCCCAGCCACTGCACGAGCCACATTCACTGCTCCAGTCACCGCACTCAAAGGGAGCTTAAGAGAAACAGATGATTTTCCAACATTAGCTTTTAATGGGGACAGCATGTCTGGCAGGATGAAACGAATTAAAAGCCCTTGCTGTTCACAGTTGTAATCCACCCCCTGTTGTCTCGCTGTCATTTCTCCACAAGCTTCAGCACTTGTTGCTTTGGGAAACTCACACGGAGACAAATCCACATCGGGACACCCAATGCTCCGTGTGGGGGGGTCCCAGCAGAAGGAGGGTCCTGCTGAAGTCCATGCTGGGTGCCAGAGGTGCTGGTGCTGAAGGCCACCCTCTTCTGACCTCCCTGCTCTGTTTTGCCTGTATTGTGTTTTTCCTTTTAATATTGTGCTTTTCCTGAAAACAGATCTGTGAGGACCTGTCCGTTTGGGGTGATGGAAAGCAAAGATCAAGCCAATGAATTATTTAATTGCAGGCTTAATTTATAACATGAGAATTGCTCTTTCTGAAGCAAAAGAAATAACTAGTTCTCTCCTTTTGTGGCAGAAATCTAAGAACCTGCCAATTGCCTCAGTCTCATCCGCTTGTCTTGCCCTGACAAATTGAAGGTTTTGTGGATTTTGGCCTTTTGAACTATAGGATTTAGTTTTGAAATACCAGAATTTTTTTATGGATTGTAGCATGTATATCCTGGTGTTCCCTTGTCCCACGTGCCTGAAGCCAAGCCTTTAGCCAAGATGAAGGCTTCATGGATTGTTCCAGCAACAACTGAACAAATCCAAGCTAATGCCGTGAAAGAACTGTCATCCATCTTCTTACTGTTCCCTTTGGAGTTTGGCTACAAATAAATATGCCTGTCCTAAAACATCCCTAGGTTAGTGGGGTATCATGTAATGCATGAACAACATAAATGAAGCCCTCTGGAGGCTGACAGTGCTCCACAAGTCACCGTGTTCCCAAAAATCCTGAGTGTCACTGCAAGCGCACCCACCTGGAGCACAACTGCCTCGCATGGATGGGGTGATTCCACCTGTGCACAGGGAGATGCAGAACATAAATGGACCCTTGTGGGGCCATTCCATTCCCAGTTAATTTCTGGTTTTCCTTCCCGTTAAGGCTAATAAACCCATGAGTGGCAGTGCACTAACTGGAGCAAAACTTTTCCACCTTTCGCATGCCCAGGCAAATTCCTTTGCTGATTTTGTTGAGCAGTCCTATTTCCACACATGAACACTCCCATATAATTGTTTTATCAGCATGGTCCAGTGCATGGTTGAGTTAGAAACTGGTGCTGGATGATGCAAAGCATTCCTTGCTTGAAGTAAAGCTGTCGCAAAGGTATCAAAAGCACCTTTTCCCTTTTTTTGCATGCTGTACAACAGAAGCTGTTACGTACCCTGCAAGCATTTATCCATTATAAAGTCATATATGATTCAGTGAGACTGGAATGGGTTCCAGCAGGTTAAGTATCTCTAAAGCCAAAGTTCCCCTTTTCTGGAGTTCATGCATTTAGTTCACTTAGCTTTCCAAACATAAAAGTAATCATAACATAATAACACACCCAGGGGATCTGCAAACTTCACTGGGTTGTATTGAGCCATCTCCCATCCCTTTCATCCACTGGAAGATTTGTGCAAAATAGAGAATATTGTGATAAAAGAGGACAGACCATAAAATAGAGGGCCAAGCCCTCAAGTTGTGTATCATAATAAAGGCAGAAACATCATCTAGATTTGTGCCAGCACAGAATCTGGATCTTTGTACTTCAAATATACGTAAATATTTCAGAGCAATAAAAGTGAAATATGCTCTAGCTGTACTTTAAGGGGAGATTTCAGCAAACTGTATGTTTAAATTTCTTGGTTGATTAGTCCACAATGACTTCTAATCGCCTGGGAGAGTTTTTAAAAATCAAACTTGAATATACTCAAGACACAGAAACTGAGAAAGTTGTCTGCCGGTCATGGGGACTAACTTTTACTTTTTAAGGAGAAAAAAATCCTTCAGCTCACTTGCAAGCAGCTATTGCATCCAATATTGAGGATCTGAAACCAGCAAAGCTTGTTGTTTGAATAAAAGATCATTACCTCATTTTCCACTCATCTTGCAAAGGATGTGCAGTCCTGCAGAAAATGATAGAGTAACATTATAAAAATGGGAGTGATAGATAAAAGGAATTTTTTTTTTTTTTTTTGCTGGCCCTTGCAGGTGGGCACTTCCTGAGTGTGTTTTTGAAGATGGGATGTGGATGGATCCTCTCAGCCCTCACAGAGGACCAGCCAGAGCTACTACTCAGTCAAACTCAGCTTTGTGCTGGGTGTCACCAAAACACTTCTTTTTCCCATCATATGCCAATTCCATCCCTCACCCTGAGCTTCCCTGCAGCTGAAGTCCCTCATTTCTCCAAAGACCCAACTATTCATGAGGCAAGTCAGGTTTCCAGAGGAGGAGAGATAATGCAGCCATTGCTGGCAAAGCTGCCTGCACCCCTGACCACCCAGCTGGAAAATGTAACTAATTTTATTCACTGGGGAGTGCTGGGAGGATTAATTGGATTTAGTGGCCACAATGTGCTTTACATTGGTTGGGTGGAAGGAGACTGATAAGAGTTGAGGTGCAAATTTCTCAGAGGTGCAAGGAAAAAACTGGCCAAGGAGGAGGGCAATTATTTAGAGAGTCAGTGAAGCAAGGCAAAGACAATTAGCGTTGGTATCACCCTAATTCACAACAATTTGCAACAATGAGACTGAGACACTCTTCCCATCAAGGCCAGAATACATAATTTCTTGACCTTATTATAAAGTATAATTAAAAAAACATGAGCAAAACCTCTGCATGTCCACATGGGTAAACAGACAGCTGAAGGACACACAAAGGAACTGCAGGACAATGGCTTTTTGGGAGTCCTGGATCTGAAGGAAAACTACAGCAGGTCCATCAAGCCCAGGATTTTTTAATGGAGCTGAACAGGTGACAGAAAATTTGAACCACGCATCCTTCACTTTGTTTTCTGTCCCTCATTGGACTTTGGCTGAAGCAAATCCAGGCCTGTTCTCCTGCACTGCACAGGGATTCTTCCTTCCCATGTTCTTGCAGGATATCTCAGATGTTAACCTCAAATATCCCCAGCACTGCAGCATGGAACAAACAGGAGAGAAGCAGCTGCAGTACCAGGAGCAGCAGCAGCATCTGTACCTTCGGAGTAGATTAGAGGCTGGGGTACAGCTGCCACTTTCCTGATCTTTTATCAGCACATAGTATTATTAATTACAGAGTTAAAGGAAAGATGCTCTGAAAGGGACAAGAGAACAGGCTTCTAATGGAACTGTGGCTGGTTTATACCATGGCTTTCCTGGTGTCTTCTGCCTTTTTTTTTTTTAATATTGAGACGCTATTTTATATAGAAGAAATTTTTTTAAGCAGTATGTGAAGTCAGGGTCTTAGGTCACCTCAGTTTACAACACAAAAGGCACACCCTGCTGACTGTACCAATTTTAAAAGGCTTCTCTATGA
The DNA here is from genome assembly GCA_013400775.1 of Chaetops frenatus. Taxonomy (NCBI): domain Eukaryota; kingdom Metazoa; phylum Chordata; class Aves; order Passeriformes; family Picathartidae; genus Chaetops; species Chaetops frenatus. Next base: position 1,134,061 of record VZTR01004999.1, read on the forward strand.
TTATTTTGTTTTAGGTTGTTTATGGTGCTTTTGTTTAAGAGTCTCATGTGTCCAGGAAGCAGTGGACAGACAAGTGGTCAATCTCTTTAACTGTGGTTGCCTTCTTCTCCTCAATTAGGGAAAAAAACACAGCCTATTTCAAAGAACTCCTCAAGTCTGTTATAAAGCATAGTTCTCTCTTCATCAAATGTTCTGTTCTGAAATAAAGGGTTTCCTGTTATTGCTGAGGAAGAAGATATTCATCAGTGTTAAAGGGCAAGAGAATTTGGATAACGCCAGTTTTATTTAGTCCCTTTCATATGTGCATCTCAAAGTCCTTTATGGATCATATAAGTATTATTTTCAAAATTTATTAAAGGTCATTTTGAGCTACCCTAAGCAGCCATAACCTAAAAACTTGGGAAAAGGCACCCCAGCCAACTGAAATATGTACAAATCAGTCACTAATTTTGATGTATCTGCAAAATGCATATGGGCTGAACATCAAGCTGCTTGCTTTTTACAGTTGTCTGCAAAAAACCCAGTGCACTGTAGATGTTATTTAGAAAACTATTGATTTTTATTATTTATCTCTATGCCTGTCTTGTTCTCTGCCTGCCAGCTGATCACTGTCAGATGTACTAGATTGTGCACACGGATTGGACTGGAGTTGATGGGATTAATTGATTTTATTACATCAAGTGAAATCAGTGGATTTCACATCAAACACAATCAATAATCTGAATTACATTAGACAGAGGAGCAAACACTGGACAGGATCATTGCTCTGGCTTTCCTGGGATGTTCAAATGGCTGAGATCAGTGGATTGGACTCATCTGTGCAGGACACGGGGACTGGTTCCATTTGAGTCGCACTGGTGGCCTCAATAACTACAATTTCTTTTTAACTTGAGTTTGTACTGATCTTTATTATAATAATTATACCTAGCGGCAATCACCCTCTCTGGTACACACAAAAAAGTTCATTATATGACACAGAGATGAAGTGGCTCATTTTCCCCCTATTCTAATTTGGTAAATGGTGATTACAGAGGTAGGAGCTTAGCGAAAGCCAATGAGCCTTGATGCGTTAGTTAGATTTTTAACAAGTCATCTTTACTGAGACCTAACTGCATGGAGCCCAGTCAGATGACAAGTCCAAACCTCTTGCCTGCTGCTACTGTTGTTATTCTCTTGATTATCCTCCAGCATGTTGAACACTCCTGTGTGAGAAGGGCAGCACCATCACACAAGGCCACCTTTCTCTTGTCCTTAATCAGAAATGTTGAACTGCTCTCTAACCCCCGAGAGGGAAAAGAATTCATTAGATTTCATCTATTTTTTTTTTTTTCACTCCTGAATGCTAAGTGCCTCTTCCTTTTTTTATCTCTCTTCCTGGGGGAAATGTGTGAGGAATTAATGTTTAGAAAAAAATGTTAACTTTACCGATTCCCACACGAGGCCGAATCCCATCATCTGCACAGAACTGCAGTCAAAGGTCACTGGAACAGAGGGGTGGGGTGTTAGCAACAAATCCTTTTGGCTCAGTGATCAAAAATAGAAGATTAGCCACCTCTTTCCCAGCTTACTGGCATAAAAACCATGGAATTGGCCTGTGAAAGGAAAAGGCAGACTGTGTTGACAAAGAGAAGACAGTTCAGTGCATCATGACCAAAGCTGTCATTCAAAAATACAAGTTCATTCATATTTTCCCATAAATAACACTCCCAGATTAGGGTGCAGAAGGCACAAGTTTTGACAGGAAATTAGGGAGGGTTAGAAGAAAGGATCAGAGCCAGAGGCTGACTACACCTGTGAATCCCTTCACATCTTCTCTATTCACCCCACATTTGTGTCCAGCAAGCATTTCTTGTGCAAGCATGGCAGTGCAAACTGATTTAAGTTTGCACTGAAAAAAAATCTATATTATTGCTAGAAGAAGGCACCTCAGATGCTTGGTCATTTTTCTCATCTTCTGTCCTTTGGATTTTCTTTCTCCCTAAGAAATGAGAGCAGAGCCTGAATCCACAACTGGCATCCCTGGAACAAAGCAGATTTCCCCCAGTTCTGGTGCTATTGGAACCATCCCAGAAAAGGGGTGGATATGAAAGTCCACCCTCCAGGACACCTGCCTTGCACTTGTTCCTCCACCTGAATGGATGGGTAATTTTTCCATGTTCTCATTGCTCAAACACACACATAACACAGGACATTGTGGTAAAGTATGGAAGATAAAAGCAAAAAAATTACTAGGGAATATGGACAATGCAAGTGTCAGCCCTTAAATCTTTATTTAAAATGTGAACTTAAACTGTGAACTTAAACTGTGAACTTTAACTGTGAACTTTTTACTTACACCTGTAATTTGCAGCTGTAACTTCTTGTTTAATGACAGAATATTGACTTCATTTTAACTTGGGGAATCTGAAATTTTATTATGGGAGGTGGTTGCCTGTGTATTTATGCACAGCTGGACAAGGACATTTCCTGGTCTCCAGAAAGGAGGATGGATTGGGCTCTTAAAGGATAGGGAAATATGTCTGGTTCAGAACATGAAGCACACAGCAGTGTAAAACAGTGTAGCTACAATGCTCTCCAACCTCACTGAACGCTGAGGGATTGACACAGAAAGGCTCACAAAATTCATAAAGAACAGAAAAGCTGCAGCATTCAGCTCAAAAACACCTCCAAGTCCAACCTGTAACTCATCAAGGTTGTCAGTTCTCTACTGAGACCTCGTGCCTCTCATCCCCCTCCTCCAGCTCCGTTCCCCCTCTCCCTTCTCCCCAGGAAGGCTGAATCTCATCTGTCTGCAGTTAGCAGAAACCAAAGTAACTGGCCTTGCTGCTGGAACAGAAGAAATATGTGCTGTTAACAGTTCATTGAGCTGTGAGATGAACAAGCTGGGTGTTGAAAAGGAAATCCAAGCTAAGAGTACATTTCCAGTGTTAATAAAGCTTTTCCTTTTTGTTGTATATTTCCAAATGCTGATTCTAGAACGGCTGCCATCTGGGTTTTTTTTCCAGAATTAAACTACAGGACAAATTTAAGGTATCTTGGAGTCATTTATCCTTGCTGAATGACAGCTCTCTATTCTGCATTTGGAGATCTGTTTTGTCCTCCATATTTTGTTAAAAATTCTGTCATGTCTACAGCTGTCATTGCCTTTTGCAACAAAGTTCTGAGTCTGTCTCACCAGTGTTCCCCTTGAAATATGAAGGAACAGGCAAGGTGTGAGTTTATAGGAGCAGGAGCAAGGCTGCTTTCTGGTCAGAGGAAGATGGAGCAGTACCTCTCCTGATTCTTGGAGGTACTTTGCTCTCCCAAAAGATGACAGAGGTCTGGGAACCCAGGCTGGCTGCTCATGGTGGAAGAGATGTCACACAAGAGCAACCACAAAGACAGGTGGGAAAGGCAAAAAGATCTGGGTGTGAGATGGAAACAGAGAAAAACCCACACAGGTGAAATTTCCTTTGTTTTTCCTGTCAGTGTGGTGCCTTAGAGGAAACCCTATTTCCAGGGACAGAGACATTCCTATAAAACCTGTGTTATCTCCTCCTTTGAAGGGGATTATCACACCTGAGGCAGGTGGAGGTGTGAGCTCCAGATGTTTTTGCTCTGTTCTCTGGGAGCAGATGCTGAGTGCAGGCTGCTCTCTGCTATTCTTGGCAGGAGGTAATGCCAATAAAATTTTGAACTCCACTTTTAGATGGAGGAGAGTTTGGGTTGGGTGCTTTAGGAGCATTATGTGCAGTAATTGCATAGCTTGCAATGATTTAGAGATCATCTCTGTTACTGTCAAGCCCATTTGGCATTTGCTTTCATGAGCCACAATGGAGACCTCATGCTGCAGTGAGGTTTGTCTTGAATTTTGTTTCACTATCACAAAGCCATCATCATCTGGTTTTGCTTCTGAGTTTTATCTTTTGCTCAGGAGAGGAGTGCCATATCTTATTCACATCACATTATGTTCACAACATTTGAGGTGCTGGACAAATGCATTATAAGAAAACAGTCCCTGCTGTGAAGAGTTTACAACTCAGGCAGAAAAACCAGATGAAATTTAGAGGAAAAGAGATATAGTATGAAAAAAACGAAATGAGATAAGGAAATATTCAAAGTGTCATGATTAACAGATGTGCTGTTAATTCTTTCTTTAATACTCAATTTTAATGGCAGAAGCTGTTGAAAATTTTTCAAATCTCCTCCTCCTTCTTTGAAAGAAAAAAATTTACTGTGAAAACCTGAAACTGGGTTTACTCTGTCATTTGAATTGAATCTTGATTTTCAGAATTTCTTTTCATCTCTTGAAGACTCAGCTGCAAAAGTCCTTTACTAAACCCTGTTTTTAAAAAAATCACATTTGATTTGTCTATAAAAAAAATTTCCCAGAATTATACTCCCCACATTAAAAAAATCTGCTTTCTTCTCTTGCAATAACTCCACTTTTGGTGCCGCACTGACACCAGGTACCATGTCATGTATTCATACCCATCAACCTGTGTGTTTCCACTGCCTTACGTTCATCCCCTGATCTTCTCTCACAGGTTGTGTCAAAGCCCTTCCAACCCCTGTTTTTTCAGCAGAGGAGATCTGTGCATCCCTTGGTTGCACACAGCAAACTTCTTACTGTCCCTGTGCTCTCTGCTCTCCAGTGCTGAGGAATTTGGTGGCTCCTCTGCTGCTCCCCAGCACTCACCCACCTACAGAACCAAAATTCTGCTTGATGCTGGCTCTTGGAGGATCTCCTGTCTCGTGAAGATCACAAACCTCTATCTCTTACCATAATGCTGCACATTTATCACCAAAAGTCCAGAGTGGGCTGGTAGCTTTGTAGGTGGCAAATTGTCCAGTCAATGATGGGATTTTAACTTGCTTTTCCTAGCAGGTCTTTTTTCCCAGCAGCTGACCTTCAGTGAGTCCTTGAATCATCCAATTGCCTTGGTGAAACTACAGCAGTGAATATCCTTTTTTTTTNCTGCCTTTCAGTTCAGCAGCAACACCCTTGAGGTGTCCTGTGAAATCCTGACACAGGGAAGCACCAGCCTGTGTTTACATCCAGGCAGGGGATGGCAAGGCCACGTGCACAGTCACTTTGATGTGACTTTTTAGGAGCAGGGATTTTGCTGCCAGAGCTAACATGCTCTTTTTAGGCTATTCATATTTCATTAAAGCCAAGCAGAGCAAGGTGGGGGGAACCACTGCTCTGTGTTGTGTCACAGCACTGGGAACAGAGCAGGGGGAGCCTGGCAGTCACTGGTTATTCTGCTTAATGGGAAAATTCCTTTTGAGGAAAATACAGTCAGAAGGAGATGATGTCCTCAGGTGTCATTTTTTTAGAACTCTTTCAATAAATGTTTTCAGTTGGTCAGATTTTTTCATTTTGACCAAGAAGGAATAACTTTTTCTGATTTTAATGCTGAATTTAATTCTTTTTCACTGAAAGCTGTACTGTCCACTAGGGCAACAGGGCTTGCCATGTGTTAGAGGAGCCCAAATGCTGAAGGGAGACTGCTCAGTAAAAGACCTTTGTGAGTGGAGTTGGCAGCAGCTGATGAAACTCCTGACAGAGAGTGAGCCTTAAGAAAGCCAATTTCCAATTAATTTTAAGTTCACTCCAATTCTAAAAATTCCAGGTTAGGTTCAAATAAAATGTAGTTTTGGTGTCTAAAAGTGCCTTTGGCTTTCTTTATGTGCCCACACCAAGGAAAAGCTGTTCAGTCCCTCCAGGATCTGGGTGTTTTCAGTCCCATCACCAGCCTGCTCTGCCCTCAGGGCTCACACTGTGAGTTAGTGCTGCTTGGATTTCTTAGGATTTGGGGTTTGACAACAGATCCATCAGTGAAACTGGGTCTGGTTAAATCACTTCTGTATTTTGTCTCCCCCAAAGCAGTGCAGCAGAGGAGTTTTGCTTTTTCGGGTTCCTGAGTGTCAGGGCAGGACATTGTTCATGTGCCAGTCTCGTATTTGTTATCAACAGCTCCATTTTCTGCTTCAACTGACCTATGCTGGCAGGGCACAAAGGCTGCTCTGCCTTTGCTTTGGTTTTTTACCACATTTCCAGACTTCCCTTCCTTGCCTCTCCTCCAGCTCACTGTATTCTTGTGGATGTGGAACAGGCTTCACAAGACTTGTTTTTCTCCCCAAGCTTTTAAATGTCTCCACTGTCACCTTTTGTTTTGGTTCTCAGACTTGCTTCTCTAAGCTATTTCCATGATTTATAGTTGATTGCTGTTGCCACTTTTTACTGTAACATCTACTTGCAGATATAAAATCAGGTTTCACATCCACAAAAGATTTCTATTGGAGAAATGAAAAAGCTATTGAAATGTAAAACCTTCTGAAATAAATCATAGTGGGGGGGAAGTGATGAAGATATACTGTTTCATTTATATAAATATACTTAAGGGAACAGGTGACATTGCAGGGAACTATCAGCAGATGGCAACTCCACCAGCTCAGGGGGAGCAAGCTCTGCTGCTTTAAGAATGAGGTCGCTATTTTTCTCCAGTGCATAAATCTATAGTTTGTAGTTATTGCATGACAACTTGCCACTAATTAAATTATAAATGACATGACAAGGAAGAAACACTTTAAAAAAAAATCACTGAATAACTTTTTGGGACACTTTTAGTACATTCCATCTATGCTCCACTTTCTGAAGTACAGCGACATCTCCCAGTGTTTGTGTTTAAAGTAAATCGAACCAGTGAAGGATCTGACAGATCTCCCTCCAGGAGAATCTGGGTGAGCTGTGGGAGTCTCTGCCAGCAGCCTGGGCTCATCCCTCATTTCCCTGCTCAGGAGCTCTGGCCATAATACCTGCAGCTGATTCAGCAGGTGAGGGGAACCTTCTGCAAGTGGGAAAAGAGTTACTGCCCCTCATCATCCTCATGCTGGAGGAGGAACAACCCTGTGCCTAAGGAATGGATGATCTGCCAAGGGGGTGACATTTTAATTACTACACGTGGTTAATAATAACATTTGTGAATAATAACATTTGAAAATAACAATCTGTTGAATAACAAATAAAGCCTCTTCAAATTACCTGGGCTAAGCCTAGGGAAATTTCTGGTTCCCAGCCCTGCAGTGAGGGGCTGGCAGAGATGATCCATACCCCCACCAGTCCTGAAACCTTGCTGTGCTCACCTCCCCAGTGCCCTTGAGTTCCATGTGGTGCCACGAGTGGCCCAGGTTTGTTTTCCAGCTCCATGTTCCAGGTCATTTGGAGCTCCATGGATGGTGCTGCAGGCAGGAAAACCACATGGCTTTGCCTGCCAGTGCCTCTCGGGGACCCACGTGCAACCCCTGGGTGCCCACAGAGCCATGTGTCACCCTGTAGATAATTAGCTGATGAAGCAGGTTTATTGCCTCCCTTTTTCCACCAGAAAATGACATAAATCATAGCAGATTCTTCCTTTGATAACTTAATGCTGCAGATGTGAAGTGTTTGGGGATGAATAGGACTCAGTGTTTGTTAATGAGGGTTTAATGTCTTCATCTTCTGCATTAAACTCCAGTTAATTAATATTCATTCAATTAGAAAATGTAAAAAATAAATTATACAAAATTAAGCTTTACACAGGAAGCAAGTGACCTCATTTCTGCTGTTTTCAGGTGCTAATTAGATTATCTCCTTTCCTGGAAAGGGGGAGGCACCGAGTGCTGCCAGCAGTGAAGGGAGCCTTGCAGGTGGATGCTGACTTTCTCATTTGGGAGTGTGTTGTTCTGCCCTGCCCTGAGCTGGTGGAGACCTAAAACTACAGCCAGATGAAGCACGATTACAGTTTCTGTGAGTCTGGAAAGCTTTCTGGTCAGTGGAAAAGCTCTCTCTGCTGGAATGTTGGTGTTTTATGGAGCTGGGTGTTGCTGGGAGAGAAGGGTGTGTGCTGAGTTGGTGGCAAACTGGGAGCTGTACAAAGTCTCCATTCCAGCTCGGTCCTGCCTGCTGCCTTTGGCTGAATCTTCCTCCCTTTGCTGATGCTTTATTTTTTTCCCTGCTCTGAACAGACTCTGCAAATTTGGAGTCCTTTAAGAAATGCTGTTCCTTTGGAGCTGAGTGAGTGTCTCGGCTCAGAGAGAAGAAGGAGCCCTCTGGGATGAAGAGGTGCTCTGACTTCAGCAAGGCTAAGGGCAGAATAAAACAAGCCAGCCTGAGCTGACTTTATGCAGACAGACCACAGGGGTCCTAAATAATCACTTTTGCCAGTTTATCTAATGGAACTTTGAAGCTGGCCTTGCTTTGAGTCAGGGGTGGTACCAGCTGACCTGCAGAGGTCCTTCCAGCTTCAATTACTCCATAATATTTTTTTTCTTCTACTTGCCTATATCCTGAAGCCATGCTTGTCTTCTGTTGCAGAAATACTGTAAAAGGCAGTGAGAGCCAGTAGAAAACTCCAACTGCACAAAGAACTGCTGTGGCTTATTGCACACTGTGCTGGGGTGGGAGGGGGAGCAGGGGAACAAAGGTTCTGTGCTGGAATGTGTTTTATAGTGCATCATTCATCACTGTCCTCTTCTTCTGGCACTTTCCAGCAGCCCTGAATAGCAATTTGCTTTTAAAATGGGAGGGACAGGCATCTGTGGGAGTAAAACTCGGTTATATTATAAGTTTGTCAAAAGGAGAAAACGCCTTTGGATGAGACAGTTCAATTACTGAGGTTTTGGGGATCTGGTTTTTGTGTGTGCTGTGAGGAGCTGAAAGCAGTTCAGAGGATCAGTGACACTGCTCGTGATAGTCGTTACCCCTTGCATGGGAGGAGGGGGTGCTAAAGTGATATTTACTTTATAACAACTAAAAAAAAAGTCGTGACACTACTGACACAGAGACAGTGGGACCCAACTGTGTTATTTAGATTGTCTCATCCTGCAGATAAATGGGATTATTTGCGGTGTGACGCTCCTTATTTTCAGGCCATCACAAAAGACATAATGATTTGCAAAGGAGGCACAAATGAGCTACAGTGTTCCAGCCAGAGGTACCTCGGCAAAAAGGAGGATATTTCATGGAAGGGACGTCAACGATGCTGTAAAGGAGAGTTTCCCTCTGCTGCCTGCTCCTGCTGTGGCCCTTCACAATAGAACACAATAACTACCATGGCTTGTCCTGTTGTGGATTCCTGTGAAGGCTCATATCCCACTGCCTGTTTTCCATTCTACTGCTTCTGTATCTTTCTTTTGCTCTCTCTGCTACACCTCCTCATTAGCTAAAATGTCTTAATCTTCAGAACCTGTGCTTGGTTTCGAGCCAGATTCCTGCTTTCCTTGGCTCATTCCAGCTATCACAATAGTTGGCACCAACTGCTGGGGCTGTGCTCACGGCCCCAGTTCAGGATCTTGCTTGGGAGAGATGTTGAGGTACTTACCTGTCTGGTGCAGGCAGTGCTGAGAGCCAGGGGCTGCAGTCGTCATTCACTGCAGTGCTTTTTATTCCCTGGTGTCACTCTGACTTCTTAATCTACTGTGTCTTGCAAGGCTGTGAGGAAAGGAGGGAGGCACCCAAGTGTCAGGTTTATGCAGTTGGTTGGGTCAGATGACATTCCCTGATCACAATCCCCCTGCGTGACAAAGCACTTCTGCACATCCTTCTCTCGTAATGTTTTGGGTCTGTTGGATTGGTGGGGTCTGATTCTGAGTGCTCAAGTGCTTTGCTGAAGGGACCTGCTGGTCTGGAGTCTGAGTGCTACTCATTTCTCAGGACCTGCTGCTCTTGGTAATGAGCTTTGCTCCTGGCTTGGAGTTGAGTTCCGGGCACTCGGTGGATTGGCAAGGCTACAAAAACACCGATCTCATTAAAGGGTTAAAAGATAGAGCACACCTCCTGAAGTTACTGGATTAGCATTTGTTGGAGTCGTGTGGGCAAAGGGCAGGATATTCCTCATCGGTTCTCTTCTGTAACCAAGAAATTATCATTGTCCATATATATCCCCAAAACCCCTCCTGTCTGACGAGTGGGTGGAAGCCTTTTGGAGATCAGAGGCCTTCCCCTGCATGTTCTCTTTTCCAGGAGAGCTTTTCCTTGCTGAATTAACTCCTGCTTGAGTAGAGAGCTACCAAACACACTGTGCCTCTCAACACCCCGGATCTGCTGGCTGGGTTTCTCCCTGACATTACAGGTTTTCCTACTGTATCATCCAGGCAGTGTTCCTTTTCTTCTGTGATAATTGGGGAAAATGGCTTTTGTAGGTCTGTCAAAAAAGGACACCAGTCTCAAATTCCCCATCCCAACCCACTTCAGAGTCAAGAGGTGTTTATAATTGACAAGATTAATCTCACCAGATATTTGAGGACTTTGCTGAAGTCTTTCATTACACTGCTCACTCAGGCTGCTCAGGAAGATTAGAGTGAGTGCTGATGGCTTTGCAAACTGCTCCAGTGGACACTGAGTAAATATTTTAGGAAGCACAGCTGCAAAACACTCCTAATCCAGCCCTTTCAGTGACAAGCCTTACCTAACCAGCTGGTCCAAAAGGAAACACCAAACCCTTGACCACAAATCCTCCTTGTTATCCTTTTAAGAAGGACTCGGTTTTGTATTGTGCTTCTGGGCAAAATCGGGCAAACATGAGGTCAGAAGATGGGCAAGGATCTGGACATCCACCCCCAGGCTTGGTGTCAGGTCCAAATTAATCCTGGCAATCTGAAGACATTGACTTAATTCAGTGAAAATGTTGGAGATACCTATGCAGCTTGGGCTGGCTGGTCATTGGAAATTTATTAGAGTGGCAAACCTTGCTGCTAAATTGAGCTGCATTTTTGCCCAAGAACCATGGAATTTAGAGTAGGTCAGTTTTGGGGGAGTGGGGGGGATGTCAGCATCTGGGTTACAAGTATAGAAGCATTCCTGAGAGTGCCACCAAAAGGTTTGTCCAAAACTAAATAATGAGGGTGTCATCCATATGAGACTTGGACTGTATTCAAAATTAAAGTTGCTGCTTCTCGGACTCAAAACTTTATATAAGTTCCATATATTTTAAAGGGCTGTGCTGTGCTCCAGTTAAGGTGTCCCTCCAATTCTTTCCATCTCCCAGGTGACAAAATGAGTTTGAGACTTTGTCTCTGAGGTCTGAATCTGAGAGCACTGCTGAGTAAAGTGACCAGGCTCCTGCTGTGCCAAATCTCCCCACGGCACATCTATCACCTCCTCAAGCACACATACATTAATGATACTGATAATAGCAAGAGAGGGTTTTCCGTTTTACATTTACCTCTGTTTCCTTGGCTTCTGTCCAGTCTGAAGAGTCCCACCAAAAAAATCAAAATAAGAGCTGTTGTGTCTGAACTGATTACAGACCATCAGAATTGATGTCCCTTTCAAATCCTGACAGCCTTCAGAGATGGACAGATCTGTGCTCCTGGCTGATGCTGATGGGTCACTCATCCCTACAGGAGCAAACAGGGGGAGGATAGGCTCTGGAGCCTGCTTTTTCCCTTGGGTGATGGGGACATTTTCTAAATGGGATTTTATTACAGTGACAGTTCTGAGTGCGAATCACCCCATTTATGTGATATTTCCAGCAGCTCCACCAATTATGGGCACCTTTGCCACGAAGAACAAGGAAATTAAGAGCAGCTAATGGACTGACACAGCTTTGGGTGCCAAGTCAGGAGCTTGTGACAAAGCAGATCAGTCCCCGCCTGCCTCTTTTCTTATTTTCCTCACTGTCAGATATTTATTGTAATAGTCGAAAGGCAGCATTTAGCTGGCATGGCACTTTCTATTTAAGGTGCTGTGCAGAACAGGCCATTCCACAGATAAAGGGAAAAGTATGTTTGAGGACAATATTGGGACTGAAATGGAAATTGCCTTAAATTGGGTTGGCAAGCATCCTTATTATTCATTGGGATGATTTAAGTACCTCCTTTAGAAAGGAGAAAAAAGTAAAGGTGTGTGCGTGGGGGGAAATATTCTAAAACTGAAGCTGTCCTCTGCTCAGTCATTAAATAAATTCATGACCCAGCAATGCCTCAGGGAGTTTTTCTTGCCCAGCCTCCAGGCCAGGCAGGCTGCAGGAGGACTCTGGGGCCTGGCTGAGAGCAGGGATCAGCTTCTTCGAGAGTTCAGACTCCTTTGGGAGGATATTTGCTGAATTGGAGGGCTGGTAATGGTTAAAGAGGGGATCCTGTCCTTCGCCTCGACCTGTGTGTGCTCCAAGGGGCAGGAGAGCTGTCTGGGGTAGGATTCCCATGGGACTGTCCTGTGTTTATGGAGGACACAGCAGCCTTTCCCAGCACATGGGACTGAGGTTTCACTTTTGTGGAGCAATTCTTAAACTGCACAGGGAGCTGCTAAAAACATGAGCAGCCTAGGCTGGAGGATCCTGGATTATTAATCCCTCAGCTCACAGCAGGGCTCCCAGCAGATGAACATATCATTTCCCTCTCCAATCACTGCCGATGTTTCCATGGTGGTTACTTCAGGACTTTCATACTACCACAAAAAAAAAAAAAAACCACCACCGATTACAGGGTGTACTGGCTTTTCCCATAATCTGGATTGCAGTATTTACCCCAATGAGACCACAAGAAGCCTTGGATGGTATTGGACTCCTCAACACTGGCATTGCCTGCCTTTGTTTAGGACCCAAGGTTCCTAAAGCACATTTTGAGGTGCACACATCAGAATTACACATCACTGCTTTGAACTGCACCCAGTTTGGAGCTGCAGACCATTGCAGGTGCTGTGGGGTGTTGATTCTGTCCCAGTATTCAGAGCAGAAAATGAGGAACCAAGGTATGTAACTGCAAATGTGCAAGGACTGTGCTTATCAGAGTGTAATTACCCTGATCTGTGACCTTGAGGGAGCTGAGGCTCTGATAAGAAGCCCCTGGGAAGGGTGCTCTCCTGTCAGACTGAGAACATGCACAGAGATGAGCTGCTGCTCTTATCTCAGTTTCTCCTTTATTTCTTCCTCTGGTTTTTTTTCTCCTTATTTCTACAGAAAAAGCTTTGTGAGTTTTCTTGCCTTTTGAGCTTTCTAGGCTGCATCTGAAGGAAATAATTTTCCCATCCTTTTTCTGACAGAGCCTGGGTATTTCTGGGTTCCTCCAGGATGCCCTGGGGGCTGCCTTGGTGTCCCAGTGTCACCACTGGGTGTGTCACTGCCTCGGTGTCCCGGTGTGGTGGTCCTGCTCTGACAAAACGTTCTGGTTCAGCTCTCCTGTTCCCAGTGGCCATTAGCTCTGCAGCCCCAGCATCATTTGATGGGCTGGCAGTGCTCAGGGCTCTGAGCACACAGTGCAGGAACAGCACTGAAGGCAAAACTGAGATCACAGTTTCCCCTTGGGCACGAGGACCTTCCCACTCTGCTGAAAGACCTTTAATGGTTTGGTTCAAACTGGGGTTAACTCTCAAAACCAAAATAAAGCACTTGCACTCCAGGCCATATGACACAAATTGCCTTGTCATCTGCCCAGCTCCTCCACAGACACCTCGGGCTGCATCCCACCTCTCCTATATCATCATTTCACATTTCAAATATTCCCTTCCCCCACAAGGCACACTTACAAACAGTCTCCTGTCAGTCATTTTTCCCTCGTAGGACTAATGCAGAACAGAGGCAGTGTCTGTGCTTGGCAAGCAGCGTGGTGCCTGTGGAGAGCAAAATATTCAGTGTAAAGGAGCAGTGTCCATGGTACAGCCATTTAAAGGGAATTATTTTAGGCTGCCTCTGGTATGGTCCCAAGGTCTGATCATCACCAGTGAATTGGGAGCGTGTTTTATCCAAAAGCTGTTCCATTTCTGAGCACCAAGTGTGCTTTGCCATGTGAACTGAAGTGTAATAAAGAGGAAGTTTTGATATTCAAAAAAATGCACTCCTGGTCTGAAACAAAATGCTGCTGTAGGTGTACACATGCAAAAGAAACATGAAATTGCCTGAACCTGCACAGCAAATTTTGGCAGGGCTCTGAACAGGCCCAGACAGCCTGGTCTGCTTCTCTTCTCTCTCAGCTGGTAGATAATACTCAGTGCACCCTCAGAATGGACAGAATTCATGGTTCACTTATGTTCCTTCCAATTGGGTCAAAAATAACTAAGTGTTTGCTGGACCTAAACAAAATTAACTGTATAATATAGAGCCATGTGGAGAGCTAGAGAAGAGCTAGGAAAAGCAGTTGGGGGTTTCATATAAATAAAAACATATGTGCCATATCAAGAGGAAATAGAAAACCTTCTATTGCAGCTTTTGCTGGGGATGTTATTTGTCAGTGTGTCAGATGAGTACTTTTTAATTTGTGTCTGGAAATTGTTCATTATAAAAAAAAAAAAAGGGGGAGTATGGAAAGAGTTGGACCTGTGACAGATCCAGATACCTCTGAATCTGAGGAAAAGTCCACAGTTTCAGTTTCCAAATGAGAGTATGTGGATGGGATCCTGGATCCTCCCATCATTATAACATATGGTGTTGCCCAAAAAAAAAAAAAAAAAAAAAAAAAAAAAAAAAGCTCAACCTACTGGAAAAAGAATTAGCCAGTATATCACAAGAAGCTCTGCAGAAGTGTTCTGTGTGTTTGTTTCCTTCAGCATCTCTGCCTATGTGGAAAGCACATGGGTACAGCTGAGTTTCCAATAACCAGGTCTGCTCCCATCCATAACCCCACAAAGCCTGGGTACAGACGTGCCCTGCTCTCAGGGGCTGCCTGCAGTGGCAGGAGGCAGATGTGCTCCTCGTAGGCTTCCTTGCTTATTTAAATACCCAAAGCCAACGTGTTACTGCCCTGACAGGGTTATTGCACTCTGTGCTGTTGCTTCTCTAACATGCCAGTAACAGAGCTGTGCCCTCCCACATGGGGATCATTTCCTGCAGGATAACAATTTAATATCCCACTGGAGCAGTTCAACAAGGGGTATGCTAAGAAAGGAGAGGATAGAATTCCATTTTTTCTCGGCTTTATGCCCTTGTCTACCTGTCTTTGATTACCCTTGACTGTCTCTACTTCCCAAATGCTAACACTGATTTGTTCCAAAAATCCCCTCAGTTGTAGAAAAGTTCTGGAAAGTTGAAATTAGACTTTTTCCTAGAAAATTGTGTTGTCTGTATTTGGGGCCCTCAGCTAAGGACCCTTACTTTCTGTGGACTCGTGCTCATAGGAACAAGCTCAGAGCTACTTCTTTGAGGATTAATTATCAGTTTCAAGAGGTTCTCTTCTTTTGGGGCCTCTGGGAACATCTGTCCTTTCTCTGGGTCTGTCTGCAGAGCTTTAGGGATGGAGTCTTAGCAAGCCAACCCACACCTTGAGTGTGCTGAGCCACTGCCACACTGAGAACATCCCTGAACATTCCTGAACATTCCTGAACATTCCTGAAGTGTTGTGCTGGCTCCTCCCGGCTCCAGTGTCAGCAGCACAGATTGACAGAGTCCTGGTAAACCTTAAACCAAAACTGCAACTTTCATTTTGCTGCTAATTGTTTGGAATTCTTTGAACTCACGTCTGCGGATGGCACTTAAAACTGCCTCTGCCTGGAACACCTCATAAACAGATGGAGTGTTTGTTGACGTTTCTGTGACAGCTTGAAAACTTGTTTCCTACCTCTGAGCTGAGCCCTTTCTGCCTTGTCCTCCATCTGCCATCTCATTTTAAAACTAGCAGAACAACTCGAGTGAAGCAATTCCGACTTTTTCCATCTGTGCACAGTTAATTAAGAGGGTAATGAGAGCTCCGAATGAACAAGCCCTGCATTAATTCAAGATATGATTAAGGGAAACATCCAAAAATGAAAAATATATATGTGCCTACATACATACATTTTTAAAGAGACTTGAGTCTCTTTTGTCTGTCCCTGTACTTGCCAGCATTATGGTTAGGGATGATTAAAAAATAGGGAAGATGACTATGGAAAACTGAGTCTGTATTCTGAACATGAAATCCATGTATAAGCAGCTTAAAGGTGTAGAGATGCTATAACTTGAATAAATGTGAAGGTGGGACTTGATAGTGGGAGCAGGGAATGCTGTTTGCTTTTTTTGGGAGGGATGGGGAGGGGTTGGAAAGGTGAGTTACAGGACCAAAGGCATGGAGAGATTCACAATCCAAGGAGTTGCCCCAGCTGAAATTAAAACATATGGTTCTCTGTGATATTTGCTTTGGTGGCCATCCCTGTGTGTTCTCAGCCAGGCAATATGTGACCACAGGAATGTACCTTGGGAAGTTCTACAACAAGCCAACTGTCTCAGCAGTTACTGAATGAGGAATTCCAGCCTAGGCTGGGAAAAGGGGAGATATTGCCTGATTTTGCTCTGGTCAGACTAAGGAGCCAACAAGAAGCCTTCCTGGAGACCCAGGAGGATGAATTGGACAGAGAGTGAGGCAAAGTTTGGTCCTGCAAAGTTTAAATTGGGGAGGAGGTTGGCAGCTGGGGAAGGACAGGGCTGGGATGATGTGGGAGGTGATAAAGGACAGTCAAAAGAAAGGGACATGAGGACCTCACAAAGAGAAACAGGCTGCAGAACAAAGCAGCAGATCTTCCCTCTTTACCTTGTGGTTCCCTCCAGGTTTACAGCTCACATTTTCCTTTACTGGGGCGGAAAAATGACTGGCACTGAAGAGGCTGAGTGAATTCTTGTTTGGGTTTTTTCCCCCCTTCTTGGTTTCTTGCAGCACCAGGGAACACAGCAAATATTTCTAAACAAAGCCTGAAATTGGCTGTTTGCATTTTGCTTGCAAAGTTTCCTGTGGCTCACAAATTGGGCTCTCATCCCCTCTCTGCCAGCGAAGGCAGACGCGTTAGCAGAGCTCAGCAGAGCTCTTGGCTGCAGCCACCAGAAAGGGGCTCAGATTCACCTGCTAAAGGCCTTATTAATTAAAAAAAAAAATAAATAAAATAAAAGCCTTTCTCTGGCTCCTGCTGGTGGCTGGTGAAGCCTGTTGCCTGACAAGACACCACTGAGAATAACCCTTTCCAGCCCAGGCCGTGTGCTGTTTGCCAAGGAGGGGGGGCACAGCAGTGGGCAGGTGGCAGATTGGGAAAGCTCCTGGCATTCACACGGGGAGCCCAAGGAGACAGCTGGAGAGAGGTGTCCCACAGCACATGAATGCACAGGGCAGGATGGAAGCCGTCAAAATATGTATCCTCTTATTTCTAAACGATTTCCAAAGCACTGTAGGCAACAGGGCTGGAAAGGAAATCAAGATATAATCCCCTGCCCCAAAGGAACATCAAAATTGTCACTTCTGTCAAGCATTTGTCTAATCTGTACTCAGCACCTCCCCGGGTGGGGATTTCACACCCTCCCTGGGCTATTTTTCTGGAGCTTAACTACCCTTGCTTTTAGGAAGTTTATCTTAATATCTGGTCTGGATCTCCCTGGCTGTAATTTAAGCCCATTATTCCTTGTTCTACCTGACATGGAGACCGAATTTATTCTCCTTTCTGCACAACTTCCTGAAAGCAGCTATATTCCTGAAGATGTGTGTGGGGTTCAGCCTGCCAGGGGGAGAAGGGACACCAACACCCGTCCTGAAAGGCACCAGTGACACATTTGTGTCCCCTTGTCCCTCTGGGTGTCCACAGTAGTGCCCCAGCACCTGAGCTGGGCTGGCTTTTGCATTGTTTTGGTGCCACTGGCTGGAACAGGAACAGTGTAAATCTGAATGGAGAAGGGAATCAGTCATGGAACTGGGATATCATCAACCTGATGTTCAAACTGTTAGTGGGTTAATACCCTGGTAGCATTTGAACAATAAAATGGACAAGAAGTTTTTCCTAAAATCGGAAGAAAATTCAATTCTTCCCCAAGATGGCAATGTGTTAGAAGTTTCCATTAAAAATAATAAATAAATAGAATCCCCCAGCTTTTTACCAACTAAGTCTGAAACTCCTTGAAATAAGGGCTAGTAATGGAAGTGCTGACAGTATCTTAACTAAAGTAGCGTGAAAGGAGTGATATAATAGTTTATTTCAGGTAATGCCATGGTGATTTTTAATTTACATAATGTCAAAAATGCAATATGTGAACTTTCTGAAAGCAAAAAAGTGGTGATAAAAACATCTATTTATTCCTTCTGCCTCCTTGCAGAAATGAGAGCAAGAACAAAGCCACAAGGAAAAACCTCAAGGCCATGGTATTTGCAAGGCAAAGCTACACACAATGTACCCTCAGAGTGTTTGAAAGAGAAGCTGACCCTGTGTAGTAGCTCTTGTCTCAAATCATTTGCTAGTTTAATAGCTTACCATTTGCAAAATGATGTTTAGATTATTTTTGCTTCCTGGCATTAAATATAACTGGTGTACAGTGAATGTGAGTGGGTTGTGGAGGACTCCCAGGTCCCAAAGTCAACGCTCCTGCCAGTTCAGCATGTTCTGCCTGGGGATGCACAAAGTGTGTCCCAAATGGAGGGGCCTGTGGGGTGCTGCAGTTGGGGGGGTTTGTAGATTTGGGGGATTTTTAGGCAATGAGCCAGCTTTCTGAGGAGATTTTTGAGAGTAAGTGCTCCTCATTCCTGGAACATCCAGTGATGTCCTCCAGCCTGCAGAGGTGCCACTGAGCTGAGCTCAGGGTCCAGAGCTGTTCTTGTGCTCCTGAGCAGGTTTCACCCTGCCCATGGCAGGACAGGTTTTGCCCTGGGTTCTCAGCCAAGCCAAGTGGGACTCGATGACCCTGACAGTCTTTTCCTGTTGATGATTCTGTGTCACCTGCCAGTGCATGAGTGTGTGGCAAGGGGCCTTGAGCCAGGGGCTCTTTGGAGGACCCTGCCTACCCTAATCCCAGGCTGAGATGATCCTGGAGGCCAGCCATAATCTGCTGTGCATGCCAAATTCTGAAATAACTGTACTGGAGTTATAAAGAGGTGGCTGTGAAGAGAGAAGGATCAACCTGCTCCTTCCCCAGGAAAATAAACAGCAGATCTAGAGAACAATTACAGTTCACAGAGAATCCAGTGTCCTCCAGAGGAGCTGTTTAACCAGCAATTTAGCAAATTTGCAGTTAGCTATAACCAGTCCACTGAAATTCCAGTTTGGAGTTCATGATATTGAACCAGTCAGAGAATCTTCTGGGACTGGAGTTAACTTCTGTTGCTGCTTCTTTTAGCAGAGTCCCATCAGACACTGCTTACTTGTAGAGCAATTTATTAATTCTCTTTAGGAAACAGGGCTTAGGGAACATTGTGGCAAATGGCTTTACAAGGATAGGAAAACCCCAGAATGTGAGGAAATCCAGGTGATGTGTGTCACTGGCAGCTCACAGGAATAATGCAGAGTCTTCAGCTGGTACCAAGTTCTCCAAACCAGATTTTAGTAGATTTTCAATATGTCCAGTCCTTAAATCTCTCCTCCACACAAAGGGTAAACTCCAGCTTGAGTGATTAACACAGCCCAGGGTGACACAATAGAGCTTACAGCCACTAAAGCAGCCTAGTGTGACAAAAAATTCTGAGAGAAGTTAATAGAAATCCTGCATCATGAAACAATCCACAGAGGAAGAGAATCCCTTGTGACAATATTATACTTTGAATCTCATTCATAAAAATAAAACAAAAGTCAATTGTAAGGTCCAGGATACCATAAAATATGAGTTTGGTTAGAGACACTTAGAAGGAAAATTTGTTTTAAATATGTGTAATCACCTTGAAGCCTCACACATTTACAGTTTTAATCTAGCACATTAGTGAGATTAGTACATGGGGTTTTTTGCAATTATACTGCATATTTTATCACTTCTTCTACTTTCATGCTGTATAAACTTCCAGGAATTTACAGGCCTATAAATATTGCCAGAGCCCTTCCTCTGTGGGAGACAGAAGAACAGAGAGACAGAAGCAGTGTGGGCGACACTTCCTTTTTTTCCCCTAATTGTGCCCTTAGTCAATAAACCCAAAACTTTGTGGAGGCAATTGTAGGATTAGGACACACACCCAGGGAAGCTCAGTGTTCCCATGGAGAGCTCTGTGCCTGCAGCCTCCAGATCTTTCCAAAGGCTGTGCAGGACCAGCCTCCTCCTGTTTGGCTGGAAAAGGGGGGTGACAAAAAAAGTGGAATGGACAGCTTCCCCAAGGAAAACTGGCTCAGTCCTCTCCTGTGGGGTCAGGCTGTGTGGCTGCCTGAGCAAGGGGAACTCTCTGCTCCTCAGCCCTTGTATTTGCTGTGTGTAAAGATGTTCTTCCTCTTGCTGTCCATGTCCTCCCGTGGCTGTTTCTCCCTCTCCTCCCGTGCTGAGCATCAGTTTCATGGGAACGGGAAACATGAACACACTCAGATGTGTTTCCTGTCACCACGGTTTGCAGTGCCCGTGAGCTTCCTGGCTTCCTCAGGCACCCATTCCTTCTCCTTCCTCAGTTTAGATCTGAGCTGGGTCTCTGTGCTGCACACACAGTTAACATCCATGCCTGCAGCTGGTTTTAGGCTTTGAGGAAGCTTTGCCTTGGTGATTTCAGCTGCAGCTCAGCTCTTCCTGCTTGCACCACAGAGCAGAGGAATGTTTCCCATTTTGCATCAGAATCCAGCGTTTCAGAGGATGAAGGAGCCCAGGCACCTCCTAAAATAAGCCTTTTTCTGGTCATTGACTCTCAGCCTTGTGCTGGACCACACCTCTCTGTGTGACAGAGCCCTGAAACTCACTCACTGTGCAGGTCTGTGGCTTCTGAACTCCAGACACAGTGGCAGAGCTCCTTTCTACTCACCCAAAGTGCTTTCAGGCATGTCAGGGGGTTGGAGCAGTTCTACCAAGTCATGTGCTGGAAAAAGGCAGATAATGCTCTCAGCAGAAAGAGATGCAAAGAAGAAAAGGGCAGATGCCAGTATTTCCAGAGATCAAGGTACCTCTTTTGTAGGAAAACAAATGAGGGCTGAGCTTTAGGCAAGGCTTGAGTAGCTTTAGAGTCAGCCTGGATCTGATCCACTCAATCCAGTGCTGTTGATGCCTCCAGCATAATAAACTCATCTTCTTAAATGTCACTTTGGAAGGTGAACAGATGGGAAGTGGAACTAGAAATATATAATCATGTTAGATTTCTTTGATGGAAATTTATCTTTTTTGAAAAAAAAAAAAAGTTCTTCCTTGAAAGCTCTTATCAGCCTTGATCAGCCTTGCATTCCCTTCTTCCCATTCCTTTCAAACCAGCCAGAGTCCTGATCTGGTGCACATAAGCAGATTTTTGCCAGTTGGAGCCAACAGCTGAAAGAAAGACCCAACTCAGTGAGTGCTGGGCATTTCACTGGGACACCAGGAATGTTTCAGCAGGCTCAGGCAGCTGGAGCTCCAATGACCCAGGAGTAGCCAGGCTCTGTGTCTGAGTGAATCAGCATCCTGGGCAGTGAGAAAGCCCCAGGAACTGAAAGCAGAGGTTTCTTCCACCAACCAAGGAAGATTTGCTGCAGCATCTCCAAATCCTGTGCAGAAATGTCTCTGTGCATTTTTGTGAGCAGCCAGGAGGTGGCTGCTCCACAGCTCGTGGCAAAGCCATTGCATATGGATGATGAGTCTGCAGAATTTAGGGAAAAATAGGCAGAACACAGAGACTCCTGCTTCCCAACTGAGGCAATCACCAAATGCCTTCCTCTTATCAACAACTGACAATTGCTTTGGGCTGCTAATGCTTCAAGAAACCCACAGCTCCAGGGCCTGAAAGGGGAGTGTGCAAAGCACAACTGCAGAGCAGCTGGTGCCCCCTGCAAACAGCACTTGAGCCTCTTCCAGGACTCCCTGAGCACCTGACACCAGGCCCACCTGCTGAATTAGGGGAAAAGAGGGTAGAACAGGGAAAACAATGATGAATAATCAGCCAACCATCACTCCAGAGTCATGTCCTGGCCCTGTCTTTGTACCATGGTTGCTCTGCTATAGCAAGATTTGCTGTACAAGTGGCTGCCTGCCCCCAGAGCCAGGGACCCACCACATCCCCACACACCCAGTCACAGGGTCCTGTCTGCAAAGAGACCTGAAAAGCCTTGGAACCAGGGAGGAACAAGTGTCTGTGTTCCCCTCTCCTCTGGGGCAGCCTGCACTAAGGCTTGCATGCAGCCTCTGCAGAGAGAGGTGGAGATACACCAGGGAGATGCAAAACCTATGTCTCCAAATGGTTTTTAGGTAATTGTCAGGAAAATTAACCCACAAACACCAGAGGTTTATGTCCAAAAAGGAGACAGAGGAGTCCTGTAACTTTATTTGAATAAAGGCCATGGGGCATTCCCCTGGGGTCTCTCAAATTTGTGGAGGACACAGCCTCCTTTCTATCCTGATTTCCCACCCACATTTCCTTCTCTCTTTCCCCATTGACTGAGGTATTTGAGAGGTACAGGCTTCCTGGAAAGCCTGATACAGACCCCTTCTCTAATGTGTAACCCCACCTCCCCATCCCCCGCAACCCGCATTTTTTTTCCCTTGTGTCTCTGTTCTTATTCTCTAAATCCAGAGATTCAGCTCAGTCTTGAGTGAGTAACAGTCTGTGTCAATCAGTGGAACTCCTATGGAATTTATGGTTCCCCCATTGCTTCTTTCACCTCTCTGTATCTGGCCTCATCTACCATCAGGCCCACGGTTTGTTAAGACACCTTCTTCTCATTCCTTTCAGCCTTTAACTCTGGCTGTTTGCTCTGGGACAAAAGCAGTCCTGGGTCCCAGTCACCAGGCAGCCCTGCAAAGCACTGGCAGCCCTGGGGGGCATCACTGGGGCCCTGCAGTGACCACTGTGGTGGTGATTTCCCTCCTACTCTGTGTCTACCAACTGCTGGATGTGCCAAAGGAGTTGCTGGGACAACCAATTTCCAGCTTTCTACTCAAACCTATAACACAAACCCTCCCAGCCCATCACAGCTTCACCTGATTCCCAAGCCCCCCAGGTTGTCATTGGAGGTTATTTATTTATTCTCCTCTCCAATCCCCTACCAAGGAGAGGGAATTGGAGAGGAGAATAAATAAATAAATAACCTAGTGTGTAAAGCCCAGTGTCACTTGCAGTTTGAACAGCACCCTCGTGTCCCACAACCCCACCTGTGCTCAGAAAGCCTGGGTTTGGGGAGGGATTGGTTGGGGGTGGAAGGCTGGTGGTTTTTTCTTTTTTTTTCTGCTGATACGTCTCCAGAGAAATGGGTAAAACCTTACAGATGAACGTGTCATAGAAGAAAGAACATATGCTGCACATGCATTTAAATAGCATTTATCTTACTTTTCACTGACGCAGTGGTGAAATATGTTCTCTTTGCTTTCAAATTTTAGGGACAAACAGATGGTAGAAAGCTTAGTTTTGGGTATTATGTCCATCAAAATAACCTGTATTGCAAGCACCTCTTACTATAATTGGGGATTTTATCTGCAGCAGAATCTGGAGTCCAGGAAAAGTCCTTTGCAGAAGTAGTATGTCAAAAAAAGGGCTGAATGCTGTCCTAAATATATGTTTTTTTCTGAAATACACAGTTTTGCAATGCTGTAATTAGAAATACACTCACATTTTTGTTCTTGCTTTTGATAAGGATAGAGTAAAGCCCCAAGAATACAGTTCCTTCTTTGACTCCTACCTCTCCCCCTCCCAAAATGCTCCAGTGTACCCTTAAATGCATTCAGTCCTCACTGTAGGAACCCATGAAATGAGAGAAAGAAGTTGCCAAAGATCCTTCTTCAAAAAGAAAAGCTCTACAGGCCCAAGAGTCTCTCACTTAATTTCATCACTGTTTGAATACTCCCAGATGAAATTCCCAGTGTAAAAGGGGGTTGGAGGGAAGCTCTGGCCCAGCCTCCCTGCTCTGGGTGGCTCCTGTTGTGCCAGACCCCTGGGAAAGGAGGGCTTGGGGCAGGTCCTGAAAAGCTGCACTTGATCCCTGCAAAGCAAACCCTGCAGAAAGGGAGAACTTGGCCCTGGAATTCAATGAGCTTTGGAGGACAGAGATCCTGTAAAATGTGTGTTTGTGCCATCTCCAGCATGGAGGAAGCCTTGTCTGATGGGGAAGGAAGGATTATGTACTGTCGGCACGTGAGTGTTCTCATTGTGGATTTATTGTATACAGACAGGCCAAGGCTGAAACACTCCAGAGCTGTCTCACACAATTTTAGAAGATTTTATTTGGGGGTTTTATTTCCCTCTGGGTTGTTTTTTTGTTGGGTGGGGTTGTTTTTGTTGGGGGTTTTTTGGGTTTTTGGTTGGTTGGTTTGGTTTGGGGTTTTTTGGGGTGGTTTTTTTTTTGTTTTTTTTTAGTGTAGTATTTTTTGTTGGTGGTTTTGTTTTAATTTTGGCTTTGATATGCCTGTTCTGCTCCTCAGCACTTTTCCTGGTTCAGTGCCTCAGTTTCTAATCTCTAGGTTGGTGTGTGATTTGCATGAATTTAATACCTGGTCAGCATTATCCTGTGTCCTGGAGGACTCTCTTACTTTGCCATTTCCTTCTTGCAGAGCAGATCCAGGTTAGTTAATTGTGCACAGGGAAATCATCCAGCAATATTTAGGGACTTGAAAAAAAATAATCTTAAGAGGAAAAGGTATAATCCCTACCACCTTGTTGGAAGGGTGCCCAGCACAGCAACAACATTTTAAAAGTCACTATTTGCCAGTAATAGATGCAGAGTGGCAACAGGAGTTTGGTCTTTCCTCCATTTGCTTAGGAAAAGAAATATCTGCCTCAAGAATGCTGAAAATTTGTTATGGGAAGTACTTGGGACACAGCCCTCATTTTTAGAGATGTCAATCATTTTAGACCCAAACTTAAAATGTACAATCGATGTCCTTCCTCTTATTTTTCCTTCTGGATTGTTTACCTCAGAATTAAGGAAAAAAATCATTAAAAACTAAGTGATAGAAAGAGTTGCCTACACAGAGAGAGGGAAGCAAACTGTATTTTTCTACTTATGTAAATAATTCTTTCATATGATGCAGACTCTGTCTCACATCTGGGCCCTGTCAGACTGAAAGCCATCGTGCTGTTTTTATTTATCTCCACACACTGAAGTGTGTGTTTGTTTACATTGAAACTGGGAGCTCCAAGACCCATGAAATGTTTAAACATAAGCGTGGTTACAAATTGTCTGGTGTGTATTTACCAGGGCCCCCTGCTGTGTGATACAGAGTCACTTAATTGTGCTTGTTTGCATCATCTCTTCCATAATGCTCCCAGCATTTTATCTATGGAGTAGGAGCCTGTGGTTTGGCATAAGGAGGAAATTATTTTTCTGTCTGTGCTGAAGTGGGTTAAAAAAGCTGGGTTGGATTTTTTTTATTCCCATTTTTGTCAAAGGAAACGTTTATTCAAATTTTTTTATCAATTAATACTGAAAATATTTTGGTAGGGATTTTCTTTTTCCTGAAACAAAATGGGGAATGGTCAGTTCTCAATATAAAGAAGAAAAAAAATGAATCACTTTTCATCCATTTTTCCCCACTGTGGTTCTGATATTAGGTAGGTGTTCCAACCTGGATTGTATTTCACAAGGGCCTACTCTAAGTCAGTCCTGTGCCACAGAAATTATACTCTATCCCCTTTTTTTGAGAAAAGAAAGCTGGAAATGGGCATATTCACTGCCTGTAAGTGCAACAGCTGCTGTGTTTTTATTCTCACTCTATCCAGTCTTTGGGCTAAGCAGAATTTTGTCTGAACACTTTTGGACAGGTTTTGCAAGAAGCACAAGTTATTTAGTTATGTGTGAGTGAAGTGTGGGATGCAGTGGAAACTCCCCTATCAAAAGTACAGGGGTGAAATGTGTCTGTCTAAGAGCTGATCCAAACATTTCCCTACTGGCAGAGCAGAATTCAAACATAAAGTGCCATTGCTCCTTTAAAGAATTCTTATCACTTTCCTAACTTAGAGCATCTTAAAAGCCCTCCCCCTTAACAATTCCAGCTGCATAACTTCAACATGTCAAGGTTATCTATAATTTCTTCATTTCCTTCCAGAAGGGCTCCTACCTACTCACTACATCATGCATCTTTTATTACCACCTTAACGTATTTATGAAATATTGATTTTTCCTTCTAAATAGCTTTGCAAACGAAGCCGTGTGTCGTGTGCTCCCCTCAATTAGCAGCAGCTTCATTGTTTACTGAAGTGACCCCATGCTCAGAGCTGGTTCTGAAACTGAACCTTTTAAATAAGCTTTTGCCTATTTTCAGTTCTTGTGCCAATTTTTGCCTCCAGTTATATTCAGTATTCACATTGAGGAATTTTTTTTTTTCCCCCATCCTGTGAAGTTGCTCTCAAATTACACTGCACTAACTGGGGACAGAATGGGGTTAGTGGAGCTACTCTGTTTGTTTTTCTGCAGCAGCAGAGTGCAAGGTAGGTTTACCTGAGACCTGCAGTACCTGTGAGCAGGGCTGGGCTGCTCTGGATTCATTCTGGAGAGCAAAAGATACAGCAAGGTTAGTCCCCACTGACACCAAGCAGAGCTGAGTTTTGAATTGAGCACCCAGCGTGTAAATTAACACCTGGAATTAATTTAGCATGCCGCTTGCTAATGAGAAAATAGAAATGCTGGTTTATAAAACAAAGAAACACCCCATTCAGGGCGAAGAATAAGTGATAGGGAGGGCTTGTTGAAAGACTCAGCTGCAGCCTCCTTCATAAGGCAAGTTTGTTGTTAAATTTAATGGGCTATAGGTGTTGATTGGTAGAGTCATAAAATGAACAGTTAATTTGCTATTCCAAGAGTAGAGAATCCATATTATGCAAATTGCTTTTAAAACTGGTCTGTTCCCAGCACAAGTGTACCAAGGTATCCTGGCCCCTTCCACACCATCACTTTTAGGGCTCTTCCCCATTGCCATGGCTGGGAAATCTCGGTGCTTTGAAGTGCCTGGGGCTTTGATTGCCTCTGATCTGCACTTGCAGCTCACAAAGGGGCTCCCTTTTGTCACCTGTGTTTGAGCACCTACCTGAGTGGGATTTCAAAGTGGCAGCCCAAAGGAGGCAGTGATGCTCGTGGTGCTCAGAGTGACACCCAGGGAGAGGGCCCGTGGTGGGAGAGGAGTGCTCGCCTTGGTGGAGACACAGGATTCATTGATGTGCCTCACCCAGAGGCCACAAAGGCTGTCAGCATTTACACTCCATGAAGAATGCAATAAATCCTGCCAGATCTGGTGTTTCCAATGCAGCTATGAAAATGTCAGCCGTGGCAAGCTCAAAATGAGTTCCAGCTGAGTAGGTGGAAGGGGTTGGTATTGGGGAGCGTGGGGCAAGGGGTGGTGCTGGAGTGATGTGATGTGATGTGATATGTGATAAATACTGTGGGGGTGTGAGTGAGGATATGTCTCTCAGGACAATGCTGAAACCTATCTGATCTTCTCTGGGAGCTGTCCTGGGCTTTTTCAGTGGTGCCACAGATGTGATTTTGGCAGCAACCACGGCACCACAAACAATAAAACTCTGTCCACTGTGATATCAAACTTGTTCCCACTCAAAGCAGGGATCAGGGGTCCACAACGCTGATTATACAGCCAGAGCTCATCCTGAGGCCATCCCCTACTTCATGGGAATGGGAAAAGCAGCAGCCAGGTAAACATCTTGGGCTTTCTCAGTAGGTGCCTTGTGATGCAGTGTGGTTCCTCACTCTCTGATGGCCCAGTCTACTCAACGATAGCCCCTCATCCTTCCAGTCCCCTCCCAGGTCCTGGGACACACATGGCTGGCTCAGCAAAGATAAACTCCCCTGTGGGACAGGAGAGGGGACAGAGAGCAGGGAACTTGGCACCCACCATCATCCCCAAAAAGAATACAAGAGGCCTCACACCCTGTAACCACTGTCCCAAGGCTCTCTGCAGACTCCCCTCTCACGTTTTGGTGACCTCTTTTGGAATGATAATGCTGATAGCTTTAAGTCCTTTTTTAAGAAATGTGAATATCTGGATCCCTCAGGGAGAAACTAGACAGGCCATGCTGGTTGTAGACTGGCTGCTCTCTAGTGCTTCAAGATGGAAGTCTTTGTAAATTTGGAGTTTGCTGCATAGATGAAGACTTTTTTCAATATCTATAAAAATAACTTCCAAGTGAGCAATATTTCTACCAATATGGCTAGTTTGGGGTTTTTGTTTCTTTTCTTTTTGGTGAGTTAGAGCAATTTGTGCTGGTGGGTGAGAGAATTCTGCCTTGAAAATATTGACACTGAGGAGAGGTATAAAACCTATTATACCTGGTGCCAATAGCTTCTCTTTTCTAATCAAAACAATGTCAAAGAAGTAAGAGACTAGGAATGAAATAAGCCACTTCTTCCCATCTCACTCTTCCCTAAAAACAAAAAAGCAAAAAAATGCAATGGCCTGTCAGTTATCCAGACCTATCAGCTCTGAGGTCTTGCAAAACCCTGTAGTGTTCTGGTGAGTTGTTTGTTTGGGTGTTTTTGTTATTGCTATTATCATACTCACAACTGTTAAGTGAATCACTGGGAAGGTTTTGGCTGCACATCGAGCAGAAACCTGCCTGAGGCGAGAACAAGGATTCATTTATTGAACTCCAGAGTCAAGGAAGGGATGAGGGAATTTCTCCCACACGTGTCCATCTTCAGCTGAGCCTAGCACTCCTCTTTATTTGGCCAAAGCCCATCCCCTCTGCAGGTTTGTGCCTGGCTCACCTGCCCCCTCAAACCCCTCTCAGCCCGTGCACCTGGGGGTGAGGAACCTGGCCTGAAATGCCCGAGGTGCTGCTGGGGGAGCAGCACAGCCCAGGTGTGCCCCAGGCACAGCCCAGGTGTGCCCCGGGCAGGGAGAGGAGCAGCTCAGGCTGGGGGGAGCACCCCTGGCACTCCCCCCCAGCCCCTCAGCTCTGCTGCCAAGGATGTTGGCAGCCCCCATCCCTCACCCCTCCCTCTGCAAGGAATCGCTGCCTTGGGAAGCCCTGCCCCACAGCCAGGCATCCCTTTGCAGCTCAGGCAGAGGGGATTGATTTCCAGACAGATCTGGCATTCCTGCTGGAGAGGGCCATCATGTAGGGGAAGGGAGGAAGCCTGGGACAGTGCTTCCAAAATACTTGAAATCTGGGGGTCCTAAGCATTTTTTCTTTTTTTTTTTTTTAGAAACTGTTGTTGGATGACTGAGCTAGAGGGTGGCTGCAGCCACAGCCCAGCTCTGTGCAAACCCTTCCTTGTCTCCTCGTCCCTGTGCACGGAGATGAGCACTCAGACCAGGGAGGAGATGGCTGGGTGTAGCTGTCCTTGGAGACTGAGAGACCTAATGTGGCTGGAGGACACCAGAGTTCAGCCACCAGCACTAGGCTGAACTGGAATATCCCAGGCTTGCTGAAAAAATGTTAGTTGACGTCTCATAGCACAGTAAACACAGATTTTTTGGGGGTTTTTTTTGTTTGTTTGTTTGGTTGGTTTTTTGTTTTGGTTTAGTTTGGTTTGGGGTTTTTTTGGTTTTTTTGGTTTTGTTTTGTTTTGGGGTTTTTTGGGTTTTTTTGGGGGGGGTTTTGTTGGCGAGGTGCCTGGCCACAAATAAGCCTATCAATGCTCTGTTGTATTTTTTTATGTTGGTATATTACTATAGTAACAGTATAGTGTTTATTCTATTTTAAATTAATCTCTGCATGAGATAGAGGAAGACTGCTGCTAGTTGGGTGATTTTTTTCACTACAAAAAGAGAACTGATTATCCTTTGCAAGGAGAGCAGTGATGTCTTCCACAAGACACGCTGGGTGGTGCTGACTCTGCCCTAGTCCAGCACTGAGTGATCAGGGGCGAGGTGCCTGGAGAAGTCCCAAGTGCTTTTTGTGGTCACTAAACCAGAATTATCCATGTGCCACAGCAGCTCCAAGGATCTGTGAGCAATTCAGGGTGTTTATTGCCCAAAGGTGATGTCCTTTGCAGTAAAAGCAGAAAAAGAACCATATTTACCTGTCTAAAGTAGGAACCAAGAGTCTCCTGTTCTGTTCCTGCCCCTCTGGACCCATGCAGGTGCATGGGCAGGTCCCTCAGTGACAGAAAGGCTCTTCCCTGTCCCCAGGGATGGGCTGGAGCAGACAGGGAGCCAGGAACCCATCTGGGAGCAGCACCACTGCCACAGCAGAGCCTGCTGAGAGCAAATCCCCCTCATCTCATCCCACACCGCAAATATTCCCCTCCTGTGGGACGTGAGCACCACCCTGAGCACTGGGAGCAGCAGGGGAAAGGCACTCATGAACCTCTGCTGATAAGCACTATTTCTTTCCCTGTTTAGCCTGGGCTCCCACAGATAAACCAGACACACAAAATGGCACATGCTTACACCCTGCTGCTCTGAGAGAGCATTTTCCCTGTAGCCCAATGTGTTTGCATGCTTTTCTGCCCCTAGTTGTGTCCAAGGCCACTGAAAATATTCTTCCCAGTGGTGGGGAGGTGGATCTGTGCTCTCTCACTGCCTGCCCTGGCTCTGGGTGTCTCAGAGATATTTCCTTTCTCCTTCCCTCACGCTGTCAGCTCACTTTGGATGATCTTTGCACACACTGATTCCACTGGGACAGAGTTGGAGAACTCTGCCTGCTTTTTTTTTTTTTTTTAATCAAATCCTAGATTAGCCAGGACTGGAGATGAAAGATCAGCCCAAATGAACTTGGTTAGCAGGTGCTCAGGAGATCTGAATTTCACATCCAGTGTTGTGCAGTCACTTGGAGCACAATCCCAGCCCAGTACTTAATGCTATAAACAGTGCTAATAACTCTGGGTCACCTGTCTGGGAAAGACAGATAAGGAATGGAAAATTATTCACATTACCATAGGTAATCTTCTACCGAATACTGTTGAGTTGAGACCTCAATTTTTATTTAGTTCCACTTATGTTCTTGCCCTGATTGCACAGCAAATAAATTGCAATTTCAGAATTAAAGTACCTGCTAATTCAAATTGATCAGCACTGTCCAGCACCCCACTCCCTACAGGTGTAAATGGGTTCTGGTCTCCACCCTAGGAAGGCAAATCTTCTCTGCTGCATTGTCAGAAATAGGGGGGGGGGGGGAAAGCTGACTTTCAATGGCACCAGGAAAAAAGAAAAGTTTGCAGAGGGAGGAGGTGATGATCTGCTTTATTGTATCAGACAATTCTTTGTTAGCAGTTAATATCCACAGTCCTATTCCTGTCCTTACAAACCAAACAGAAGCTGCAGCTTGAAAGTCACACATAACTCTAAAAAAAAAAAAAAAAAAGTTCCATTTTGGCCTTTGGAATGAGCTGAACCTGGAGCAATTTCCACTGTGGAGCAACAGGTAGAGCTGGGGTGAGTGCCAGGACTGTGAGGCAGCCAATTCCCCCCACAGCATTTTTTTATTAAATATTGGCAGGGGAGCACACCATGGTTAGGAATGGTTTCTTTAAATACTGACCTGGTAGGAAAATGAGTCCCAGCACCCAAGGGTGAACATTCATGGGCATAACTCTGTCTTCCCTCCTGTGGCAGGAATGAATAAATTAAACAGAGGGAATAAATGAACATATTTAAGTGCCCAGGACCACAGCTGCTCTGCCTTTGGGACAACACCTCAGGCCACTGGACTCAGGGGCCAGTCCTTCCTGTGTAACCCCAAAATGCCTGAGGCCTCACATGGGTCAGCCCAGGATGTGGTACCCCAGCCTTGCATTCCCCTCCAGGGATGCTGCATTATTTTATTATTTTTTTTCCTGGAATAGATGTAAATTGCTTCAGGCCAGGTGGAGTCACCTGCCAGCTCCTAGCTGAGTCTGGGTCGTGTGGGCTGAAACTGGGATGTGATAGATTAGTTTTGGGTGTGACTTCTGAACCCGTGTCACAGCTGCCACCCACCATGCTGGGAACTGCAGATGAAAAGTGCCCTTGGAGCCAAGTGAAAATAAAGAGAAAGCAGTGCTGCTCCTGTAGATTGCATTTCTCTCTGCTGCTAGCCATGTGACAGACAGCCTGTGTTTCTCTATTTGTACCTGGAACGCTCCAATTTCTCCTGATAGTCTTAAAACCTTATTTTTACTCTTTCTTTTGACACTTACACACTGTGACTTGATTTGATAAATAAAACCTTCTGGCGCTGTTACTCTGCTCTGAGATTTAACACTTGATATTCTGCATAAGTAAATGCTATTGATGGGTGAATTTAATAGTATTTGGTTATAGTAGGATGAAGATAATTGCAGATGGTTCAATTCACAGGTGAGTTGTGGTACCAGAGAGTCAAAGCTGTGGACACAAAAAGACCCCTTGCAATGGACTCTCTCTGCTGAACATCATGTTTCAAGCTGGTTTTGATAATACAATGACATTTTATTTATTAGAACAGAACAAGCAAAGTTACTTTTCCAGTAACTCAGAAAAGACACAAACTAATTTTTAAAATTTATGGTGGAAGATATTTTTTTGTGGCTCTGGAGCAATGAGAGCCATATCTGAGTCATCCTTCTTGCTGATTATGTCTAGGTGGTGAATAATACTGCAGTATACTGTACAAATTTTACATCTTCACTTCCCTAATGCTTACATTTAGGGCACACTGGTTGGTTTGGTTATCTCCTTGTTGCAGATGTGACAGCTGAGGAATCTGAAGAAGCGTGTACAGCATCACTCCCTGAGCCTGCAGCAAACTAAGGGCAAAAAATGCAGGATCAAACCCCTTCCCACTTCAGCTTTCTGCTTGAGTTCACCTTTATTCATGGTCTTAACCAGTATTTGCACAGCAGTGGCCACTAGAGTCCCAAAAATGGACCCACCTGCAGGCATCCTTCATGTGGTCCTGTCTGTGTCCCAAGAGGCTTCTGATGGTCCAGGAAAAGCAGGCAAGGGCAAGCAGAGGAGTGATGCACTCAGTGTTAAGAGCTTGGTACATAATGCTGTGTTCTCATATCCGGCAACACCAACTAAGCCATGTAATTCCAGCTACTGGCATTCTCCTCTAATGTAAAAAGAGGGGATTTATTTCATTATGTGACTCTAACATCACGTTTTCAAGCATTCATTTACTGAATGTCTCTGCATTCCAGCTTGTGCTGTTCTTTGTGCACTGACTCTGCAGTTCTTCCCATGCAGGATCTGCCCTGTCCTTCAGAGGCTCTTTGGAGAGGGGGAAATTATCCCTGGCCCAGCAGCCCAGGAGCAGGCATGCACACCCTGTTTAAGGTTAAATGCCATGCAGGCTGCACCACTGAGATACAGGAAACTCCTCTGCAGGAGCAGGGGCTTTTCTGATTCTGCAAAAAAATGTGTCAGCATCAAAAACCTGACATGTGAAGGTCAAGGAAACATTGATCCACCAGAGCTCTCTGCTACAGTCAGCTCTCTCCTTCTGTCAGCTTGGATGAAGATTACAGTTTTTATATACATACACATGCATATTTAAACAGCTATACAATGTTAAGGCTTGATTTGTTACACAGTGTAGCTGCTGCTTTTGGTGTGTGTTGTTGATTCAGATCTTTAACACCCTTCATGTTTGGGGCTAACTGCTTCAGATATTGAATGTCACCCTATTTATGATCAGCCTGACCTAACTGCACTGGTGCAGCTCATCTAATTGCTTAAATCAGCCTTGAAAGTGGGATGATGGAGGGTAAGAGGAAGGAGAGGTGACCTGTGCCCTTTCACATGAGGAAGGAGTAGGTGATTGTGCAGTGGATCCAAGGAGTCCCAGCTCTTGTTGAGATTTGGATCATTTTGCCTTCCATCTGTTGGAAGTTCCACGATGGTCTTGTAAGAGTTCCCTTTTCATATTGATTTTCTTGGATTCAGTGCCCTGATTTTAAAACTACTGGAGTGCTGAAACACCTCCTGGCATTAAGGACAAAAAAAATCTCAGCTGTTTCCATCAATGCCATTTTGATCAAAGATCACTTAAACCAACAGCACTTTACAGTGTCACCCAAGGTGCTTGAACTGCCCAGGTGCACCTGGTCCCTCTGTCTGCAGGGGCAGGAGCAGGGTGCTGTGTAGGGAAATTCCTGTGATACAAATGATGTGGGATGGCTGTAACTGGAGAGATCCTGGCAGAAGGTCTTGCTTAGGAAAGCTCAAGTCAGTTCCTGGAGAATTTTCAGCACCAATACCAGGTCACAGTGTGCAGTCTCCTCCTTGGCCTCCTGCCCAAACCCTGCCTGGGTTCTGTTCTGCTCCTGGACTTTGCATTTATAAGCCCTTTCTTTCTCTAACCCTGAGAGTCCATCATGTTTTATTTACCCTTCTTTTAGCTCTACCTATGCATTTCCAGCTACACAAAAATCGATAGGTGTGTTGCTAATTTTATCTGGGAAAAAGGAAAATTTACTGGAGAATTAAACTGAGTGGGTCTTGAAGGCAGTTTTTAAAGGTTCTCTTTTCTTTTGTATGAGGGAGAAGCATTTAGATATCCAAACTGACCTGTTTTTCTTTCTCTTTTGACAATCAATGATTGGCACAAGCATGGATTTTAAACATTTATGGATTAAATTATGCTACAAAGCCAAAAATTCTGCAACTGTAAGATTCATATATTTTATAAAAAATGCAAAATTAAAAGATAGCTCAATTTTTAAAGCAATTTGGTAATAGAGCTCTGGAAAAGGTTGATAATCCCCAGGCTGGCCACAAGGAAGTTCCAGAGGCCCTAATCAGAGCTTCTAAGGGGTGAGGAAAACAAGGTTTGGGATTTAGGACATCACTCTGGAGTAGAGACCACTTGACTGTAATTAATTCTTAATTCTGCTCCAGATGCCCAGAGATGTTGGGGAGGTTGTAGCCTTGTTCTGTGACTCATTTCCCCACAGGTGATGGAAGGTCTTCTATACTGACCCCATTTTCCAAGCAATGGAAAGATCCCAGCATTGCTGGGTTTATATCTCAGCCTTTACTTTCACCATCCTCTCCACCTTCACATCATTCTTCTTTGGCTACATCTGTGACATGGTATATTTCAAAAAAGATATTTACATATTTTTCTCATCTGTGTACCTGGAGAATAGTGAAGGAACATGCAGCATAAATTTAGAAAATAAGTAAATTAAATAAATCTTCCAGAGCAATCAGTCTGCCATGGGAATCTTTCAAAAGCACAAGGAATATTCAAGGGAGAAATAACTCTCAGTCCATTTATTTGATTCACTTGTAATAAAAAAGAAAAAAATAAATTCTCTTGCTCTTAATTCTGAATGGGAACGTGCTTTGGAGCAGATCCTGAGGGTGCTGAGCTCTGAGTGCTGGGTTTTAGACCCCTCCCCTGTGCAAGATGCACTTTCACCCTCCAGTGAATTTCATGGGGACTGGAGGTCCTCAGCACCTGGCAGGATTGTGCCTTTTATCAGGAGACTCAGCAGGGCCTGGCTGCTTATTTGGGAAGAGATATCATTGCTGGCATGACAATAACTAGATCTAGGAGCAGCCCCCTGAATGTACTTGTTTTAGATCTCACAGACATTGTCTTAATTGTACACTAAATTAGGAGGAGATGGGAGACAGCTCAGGCACAGGCAGTGCAACCCCTCTGGTGATGCTGTGCATTATCAACCCCAACCAAATGCTTTCTAAATAAGCTTCATGTTTTCTGCCATAAACTCTGCTGGGTTGTTACTCAGAGTGATCTGTTAATGCACCTCTGAGCTAGATATCCTTATTTCCTTTCTTCCTTTTCTTTTCTCTTTTATTTCTTTCTTTCTTTCTTTCTTTTTTTTTTTTTTTTTTTTTTTTGGGGTATAATTTTTTTTTTGGGGGNATAATAATCATCTTGGAGAGGGCTTTTAAAAGGAGAAAAGGTTATTTCGCTGACATCAATTTTTGCATTAAAAGTGCACTTGGCTAAAAGCCAAAATATTTAATATCATTGCCATCTGTCCCAGTTGAATACAATTTTAGATTTATTGATTTTCTTTATTCTCTCACTCTCTTTCACCCCCCCCCCCCCCCCCC
>VZTR01004999.1:1169817-1207221 GCA_013400775.1 Chaetops frenatus
CCTTTTTCCTCTGGTGGCATCATAATCCATGACTGAGTCTAAACTGCCTTTTGGTGTGTAGCTGGTGCCAGCTGTTGGGTTAGAAATGTTGGGTTTTTTTTGGAAGGGCTTTGTCTCCAGCCCCCAGTGGCCGTGTATTTCATGCAAGTGTCAGGGGGAAAGGGGGGTGCAGGGCTGGGTTCTTTTGGTAACTGGGAAAGCTCATGATAGTGGTTCATTAATTACCAGACTGGTTCCAAACCCACGTGGGGCTTCTGTCCCCCCTGCCCCTGCTCCTCGGAGGGGGGGACAGCTCCAGGGGGGCCCTTCAGGGGCACAGGGGCATCTCTGTGGGGCTGCTCCACGGACCCTCAGCCCCTGGCAGGGAGAAGTGACCTTTCCTGTGTGCAGAACGCTGTGAAAGGGTTTCCTGGGGGATGCCACGGGTCTCTGGGAGGGAGCCCAGCGCTGCCAATAACAAAACTTAAGCAGTTGCTTGAAGGTGTCCTCCGCAGGGTGTGGAGGCAGGGAAAGGTGGCCTTTCCTGAGGAAGGTGCTGAGCCCTGGGCTGATGGCCAGGCCAGCACCCCACAGCTGCAAACCTGCCCCCTCTAGCCTGGCACTAATGGGCAGATTGCTGCTTTTCTCCATCACCTTTTCAGCAAATCTTTACCAAGGGACTCAGAGAGAGAGAGCAAAATCCTTCCTAAAGCACTGAACAAGGCTCAGTCAAATGAGTCCCTCTCATTTTTTACCCCATGGCTTTTGGGTATGTATTTGTACAAATCCCACTGCTGCCAGGTCCTGCTCTGCTGGGAGATATCAGACCCCTAAGGCAGGTGTCACCTCCAAACCCCCGTGTGCCCCACCTGTACTGGCTCCAAGGTAAGACATGCTCTGCCCAGGGCTGAATTTGGTCCTTTATTTACAAATAATTTAAAGTAATTCTGTAAATGTTTTTGTGCCCAGAGGTCTGGGGCTGATTTACAGCTCTCTCAAACTGTGCAGACCCTTGATCCAGCAGTGTCATTCACAGTAATGGGATATCTCAGCTGTCCAAACAGAGACATGTTTTAAATGTTAAAAATGTTCTGTGATCGATTTTCTCTGTTTATAGTAAATGCCTTGATTAGATTCCCCTGTAGGCCCTGCAAAGGCAAACTCCCCCTCATAGCCTTCCCAATGATGAAATCTAGTTCTTTCTTTGCTCTTCTTTTTATTTTTCCCTCTCTTAAACTAATTTAGTTCTTGAGAAAGGTGATTGATTGATGGCCTGGAGGACTGAGACTTTCTGAAGCAGCACCCAGGAACATTGTTCTGCTGCCTGAGCTCCAGGCAAGCAGGTGAAGGCAGAGGGGCACAGGAGAGGTGGATTCCCTTGGGATGCAAGGAGTACCCAGGCCTGCCATATCCTGCTCACAATGCTGAGGTGTTCAGCTTTTACTACAGGAATTCAAATGCCCCCTGTGTTTTACATTAAGAGAACTGACACTGTGAGGGACCAGGTGATTTGCCAGATATGTGAGAAACTGCAGAGCAGAGGGGCATTTTAATCATCTTCGGGTTTCCTTCCTTAAAGTTCTACACTTCTATTTAAAAAAAAACAAAACAAACAAACCAACAACAACAACAACAAACCACAAGACCGGTCAAGGTATTTTTGTGAAGTCTGCTCTGAACTGGATTGAGACCATCAATTCATTCCACATCCATCACTACCCAGCCATTAAAGGCAATGGCTTTCTTTCTCCCTATTGACCTGGTCTGCAATCAGACCAGAGACCTTGAAAGGTGAACAGCTATTAACAGACCCCTGAGCTATCCAATCCCCTTGAAAGTCATGTCCTTTTCTTTGTTTTCTTTTTTACTTCTTTTAAAATTTTTAATGGAAATGGCTCTGCTTTAATCCACGTGTCTCTATTGTTCAGGAGACCAAGGCTGCTTGATCTGCTCTGTGGAAGAGAGTGTGATATTAAGAACATGTTGTGACTTGGCATGAAAGGGTCAGTCTAGCTCTCACTAATTAACCTTCTACTTTTAATATTAGTTAATTTTCAACTTCCTCTTCTGAATCACACCTCTATTAAGTCTAGATTACCACCTTTCCTTCCCCACCTCACAAACTCTTTTTTCTCCTGAGCTTTTCCCTGGCATATGTGGCTGTTCCATGTACAATGCCATGATGTCATGGACAGTAAAACAAATACCACGAGCCTGTTAGCTCTCTGGAGCATACCACAGATCTCTAGAGCATGCAGTGGCAGACACAAATCAAATTTCATTCTATTTTCATTCTTCAGGTTTGGATGGTTAATTGAGGATGAGATAAAATTTATCCCAGAACCATGTTGTATAGGAGAGGGGAATTTTCTTGTGGGAAGGTGTGCTATTATTAATTTGACTGAAAATCCAGGGGGTTACAGGATCAGTTTTAGGCTCAGAGATTATTTCATGCCAGAGGTCACATCCCATGGAGAGCTTGGAGCACTGTGCCTGGATTTCCTGTCACAGGCACCAGTTCCCACACTGGGCTGCCAATACCGTATTGATGTAGAACCCCCATGAGAGGAGGACCAGGGTTTTCCACTGGCCAAGGTGTTCATATTACATTTCTAAAGATCACTGTAATGTTTTCCACAGCTTCTTTCCAGCAACTTTGTGCTCAGACAGCCCTGCAGAATTGCCAGTTTCCCTGTTAGACAATGGATCTCCCAACTGAGCTCTGAGGGGTCTCCACCCCCTCATGTCTCTAATTAGAGAAATCTATCCATTTCTCTGCTGAATGATGGCTGATGTCTTTTATACCCTTAAAAACAAATAAAAGACATCACTGGTCCTCATTATTTAATTTCCAAGGACTGTACATTGATTGTTGAATAAAGTTGTCAGGGGTGAATTAACAACTCATCTCCACTGTTGCAAACTTACAAATTAGGTTGAAAGGGACCTCAGCTTTTGAATTTTGTTCCAGCATCAACTATCTTCCAACTCAAACCTCTCTGCACTGTCACAACCAGTGACCTCTGCACACTTCTTGTTTTATTTCATTTGTGTTTAACCCAAATTCGTGCTGAAGCAGAGCCACGCAGACATCAGGGATATGGGCACAGTGATGGACAGATCCAGATGGTAATTCCAGGCATGGAGAAGGGTTGGGAAGCCCACAGTAACCCCCATCAACCAGGAGCAAATCTTTTAAGAGGCTGAACTAGTTAGGAAGAAGTGCACAGTTAATGTAGAAATTAATTTGGGGTCACGACAGAGCAGAAGGGAGCTGCTGCATGTCTGAGTGGGTTTGTGCATGTGCCTGGCAGCACTGCTTGTGTTCTGCAAGAGCTCTTTGCAATGTGTATTTTGGACTCTGCCTTTTAAACCCATTAAGTGTGAGAAGCAGCAGGGAAATTAACTCCTACTGCACAACTTGCTCGCATTAATTTATGTGCTGAGTGAAAGTTGGGCTATTGAATAGACATGAGTTGGCCATTCCTTATTTTAAGGAACTTTAATTACATAAAGATAAGTGGCACAGTTTCTCCTGTGATACTCATCTGTGGGTTTGAGCTGAGCTGGGCTAGCTGTGTTTCAGGAAACATTTGCTCCACTTCCTGGAATTTGGATTCTTTATTGGGACTATCCACAGGGGAAGCAGTTATGTCTAAGCTTTTGTTTGAAAAAGATAACACAGACCTTGGAAAACAAGACAGTAGCAGTAACATCTGGAACTGCATTGCAGCCTCCTGTCTGATAAGGAACAAAGGTAAGTGCCTTTCTCAGAATTTTGTTTATTTGTTCCACATTGTTTCTCTCCATATTTCTCCCCAGATGCATCTTCTCTCCTTGTTTCTTCACATAAATACCATCCTGGCAGTGTCTCAGTCGTGGTTCACACACTGTGGCATGGACACATGCCAACATCACCAGCACCATCTCTGCAGATGGAGAAAAACAGAGACAAAATCATACTGGAGTTACACAGTGCCACTCAGCAAGGCCATGGGAGGTGGGGAAGTAGAAAGACATCTTTGGTGTGCTATGACCAGCTGGAGGAGAGGTGAAGTAAATTGATTTTGACCAGAATAAAATCAGAATGGGTGGATTTCCTCATAAGAGGTTCATCAGTATCTTTCCCCAGTGGTCAAGCTCATTAAGCAGGAGCAGGGGGTCACAATGTGACTCAGCTGCTCTTCCAGGCACTTGCTGCTGGTTTTCTCTCAAGCCTGAGCACCACACACTTTGCTTACCTTGCTGCCAGGTGAGGAACAGGAATGACCAGGGAAGGCACCAGAGGTGTGTCCAAATGGCAAATATCTTCTGAGCTGTAGGACACTCTGTCACTCAGAGCTGAGCTGTGGCACTGCCTGGAGCTGCTGTGAGCTGCAGGGCTGTGCTGAGCACCCCCAGGACGTGGCACTGTGGCTGCTCTGCTCAGGCAGGAAGAAGGTAGGGGTTTACAGCTGGTACTGAAGCAGGAGAACAGGCTGACTTACTGTAAATGGAGACAAAAATGTTGCTTTAAAGGAAATTATAATGCAGCCAGACTGTCACAAGGCACTGGCTGGGTGTGTTATCAGCTCCATAGCTGGGCACTTCCACTGCCACTGCCAAAGTCTCTGGGACATTTGCAGGGACACAAAGAGTGCTCCTGCAGTCAGATATCACAGCTCACCTGAGAAGGTCCATAACAGGTTTTTAATTACTCTCATTAAACCGCTGGGAGAGGTTTGCCCATCCCCTTAGGGCAGAACTAGGGCACAGCACCCAGCCCAGCAGAGTCACAGGCGGACACTTGTGCCTTGTCCTCACATCCATGGGGCTTGATTGTGTGCATGTTCCCTGAACTGTAGGAGAATTCAGTTTGACTGGGATTCTTGAGAGAACAGGCTTTCCTTGGGACTGGTGGGACAAGTCTCCCAGCCCTGGCTGCACATGCCTTTTTAAGCATGACATCCTGCAGTGCCAGGACAAGTGTGCTTCCAAGTGGCCTCTCAACTAGGAAATGTCCATTTACAGGGATCAGTTACAAGCCAGATATTCTCTTCCAGCAGGAGCTATCTGCCTGAAATCCTCCTGTCTCTGTGATGTACCTGTCCCACTCCACCTCAGAGTTACACAACGCTCCTCTGCTATTTATTGTCTGTGACTGAACAACTCATGTGTGGCTGGGCTGGAATTTGGGGTTTTGCTGATGCCACCAAACCATGATGCTTTGTTCTAGCATTTCGTGTCACTGCCTGCCTCCATGGCATGGGCTGCCCTGTCCTGCACATCCCACTCTGCTCCCTAAGGGTCACCAAGGCACGAGGAGAAGGCCGGGAATTTCATGCAAGATAAAATGTCATATCAAAGTAAGGACTTCATCTCAGCCCAGAGGCACAGGCTTGAAACTGTTTATACCTCATTCACGATTATCTCTTAGGTGGAGGTAGCAGGATAGCATTCAGAAAGCTCCTTGGGCCCTGCCTCTGCCACTGACCTCCTCTCTAGCCTGAGGCAAGTCACTTCTTTCTTTAGGATTTCTGCTTCCCATTCCACCTTCCCTTCCTCTGCTCCAACAGCGTGTGCTCAAGGCCAGGAGTATTTCCAAGCAAGTTTATCTTGCCTGGAGCGACAGAGCCCTGATTTCATTGGGGGCCTGAGCTGCTGCAGCACAGAATAAAGATCTCATTCCCACCTCTGTGTCCCATGAAGTGATTTGGCAGCAGGATGAAGTTAATGAGCAGGTGACACTGTCTTGCTGTCAGTGTCATGGGAGAATGGGGGGTGAGATGTGTCTGCTCACCTGGGATGCCTTTCAGTTCCTGTGCATCAACCCTGCAGTTTTGGAAATGAAGGAGGAAGAGTCTTGCCCGGAGTCCCAAGGTGTGCATCCAGCAGCACAGCTGGTACCTGCTGGACCTGTCTGAGCAG
The DNA here is from genome assembly GCA_013400775.1 of Chaetops frenatus. Taxonomy (NCBI): domain Eukaryota; kingdom Metazoa; phylum Chordata; class Aves; order Passeriformes; family Picathartidae; genus Chaetops; species Chaetops frenatus. The sequence continues at coordinate 1,175,704 of VZTR01004999.1, forward strand.
CCTGCACCAGCAATTGGAGCAAGAATAGGCACCAAAGGATGCTGGGGAGGCAGGATTAATAGGAGCCAGTGGGAGACAAGCTGCGTCCTGATGTGCTGATAACAGGATCAGGGCTTTTCAACAACAGCATAGGTGTGTTCTTGGGGGGGCTCTTCCTCTGGCTTGAGTGCTAACCATCATTCAATCCTAACACACTCTCAGGTGTTGACAGGTGGAAAATAGAAATTCTTAAAGGAAAGATTCCAAGACAGTTTGAGCACTCTTGGAGGACAGTCACTACAGAGGGAGGCCGTGCTAATTGCTGAAATCAAGGTGAACTGGAGAAACATTGGCAGTCCCGTCCTGCAGTCACCTTCAGCACAGCAAGATCCCAAAATCCTGCTCCCAGAGCGTTGGACCGTGTGCCAGCTCCTGCAGCCGCCTCCAAAAAGGATGCTTCAAGAGCACAGTGCATTATAAATTGATGCCCATGTGAACATGCATTCCCACTACCTGAGGTAATTATAAACCCTCTTCTGTTAAGAATTCCTGGCAAGACTCCTCTGTTTCCCTCCTTAAATGAAACGAGAAGTCAGAGGACTTAGAGAAGTGCAAAAAGAGGAGATTGTATTCAGCCTCATTTCAACAGCTGTTCCTGAATTCACACACTCTGTATCCTCTAATGCTGTGAGGAAGAAAATACACAGTTGCCTCATGTGATCAATGGTAGTTACACATTTTAATAGACAGTGAAATGTGAACAGGGATTGTGCAAAGACAAACCCATGTAATTACAAGGTTAAATATTGTGATAGCTGAACCAAAACAACCCTGACAAAACACAGACTTCTGACTTGCAACCCGTGACTGAAGCAATTCAGCAGACTGGAACAAGTCTAGGGTTTGGGGTTTGATTTTATTTGGGTTTTTTTATCATGTTGGAGCAGTACAATTTCTGAGTACAAGCCAGAGCAGTTCTCTGGAAGAGTGGCCACTCTTTTCCCTCCTTGGAAGCTAATGGCTCATCTACCAATTCAGCAGGAGTCAGGAGACAGTCATCTTACTGTAATATCTTTTGTCTTTCTCCACCGGCACCTCATTGATGGGCAATTTTTCTAAACAACAGCAAAATTGCAGTGCCTGCTTCTCTGTCAATAAATTCTATTATTTCACATGGAGCTTGGCTACCATAGCTAGAAAATGCTGAAGTGATTACATTGAGGAACTACAGATCTGTGGCCTGAGCACTCTATAAATCTATGGACAAAGTTTGATAAAGCACATTGATACTTTATCTGACAGGAGCCTGTCTAGATTTATGGGGCTTCAAGCTGCTTGCACTGTCATCCTTGATTCAATTAATGCAAAAGCAGTTCCCATCTTCACAGTTCTTACTTGTTGGGCAAAATGTGAACTTGACATTCTTCCCCCACTTTAATGAGTAAAATATAAAGTGATGAAATCAGACAAAGAATAATAGCATGGCTCTGGAGTGGGGAGGGTAATGCAATGATGTGCTCCACATTAATGTGCTGGGATCCATGGGGGATTTCCTCCAGTCTTGGGGTGCCATCAGTTTTTCCATTAGTCTTTTGTAGTCCTAATAATGAGCAGCAAAATCAGATGAAATTGGGGCATGTTTAAAAAATATTGTGCTTGACTTTTTTATTTGTTTCAAACTGGCCAGGACTGAGTCATTGAGAGGGAGAAAGAGCAGGATTTGCTTTGGGACAACAGGGACGTAGCTTGTGGGAGAGGGTCTTTCCTTACTAGAGGGGGTTGGAATGAGATGATCTTTAGGGTCCATTCTATTATTATGTTATTCTACAGAAGGCTCTGCCTCCTTCTAACACCTACAATAAAGCACTCCTGGCTTTGTCTTGATGTGGTTTTTTGTGCAGAAAGTGTCTCTTTAACACTTGCTGTTACATTGGCATGCCAGGCCCACTTCCACATCCTTTCAAGGCCCAAAATCCTGCTGGTGGGAAACCTGTGAGTGTTTTTCCTGTTGGATGCAGTCAGAGGAGGGTTGGAGCTGTGTGTGATCCCTGAGTGCTGGAACAAGCCCTCCTGGTGGTGTGCACTGCAGTTCTGTGTGCAGGGAATGGTCAGCTCTGGAGAAATCCAGGAAAGTGACTGAGCTGCCAGATTAGGAATATCTGCTGCTATCTCTGCCCAAGAAGAGGGAGTTTCTCCCAGCCAGACCTCGCTGCAGTTTGAGGATTGCAGTGACACTTGAGAAGTGCCCAGGCTTCTCCATGTCCCCTGGGCAGGGACTGGTTCAGCCCAGAGCATCCCTGCCATCCTGGGGACCTCACCTGCATCCCCTGACACGGTGAAACTCCTCTGTGCTCCCTGACAGGAAAGCAATTTACTGCAATTTACTATAAATCATCATAAAAGCCCTTCTCTTGTGACACACTCAGTCAGAAACCCTAAAGATGACTGACAGGCTCTTCATAAATATTTATGACCTCTAAAAAAAGATTGAAAGAAAGAAAAGTTAAATTCTTCCCTCAGTGAAGTTTGATGGTGGAGACTTCTCTGCAACAGCCGGGTCTGCCTTTCCTTCTGCTGGCCCAGCAGAAGAGTCCTCACCCTGCCCAGTGGAGCTGGCCCTGCCCAGGGTCACCCTCATCCCCAAAGCCAGGAGGGTCAGCAAGCCCAGCCCTGCCAGCTTGGCCACAGTGACAGAGGGGTGTCCCCATGGCCAGTCCCACTGCTGCTGCACTCATGGCCTCAAATCCAGAGGAAACCTGGAGAGACTGGAAGTGCAGGAGGCATTTAAATTCCTAAAAAATTGCACAAAGTAGGTAAAGCTGCTTTTCTAATGGCCTTTTCATGGGGCTGCTTGCACTTCATAGTTTCTTTTTACCCTGAGGAAGCAAATCATGACCCGAACAGGGTCCTTCGAGGCCAGGTCTCCCAAGAGAATTTACCCCACAGGCATTTGAGCCCATCCACTAAAGCAGCTGAGGCTAATTAGGAGTTTGTATCCATGTTATTTTGCTACTTTGACTTCTGCTCTTGTTCAGTTTATAAATATTGTGACATTTACTGCTGCTAGTTTGGGAGGGAAAAAGTAGAACAGGTTAGAACCGAGCAAAGTCTCGGTCTTTGTGTTACAGAGTCAAGCCAGGAGAGGAAATTTGCATGTGGGAAATTAAGCGAATATTCCTCAGATGAAACTGTCTCCCAATCATAAGTCATGTGATAATAAATTTCAGTTGAGTGACAACAATATTAACAAACTGAAAAAAAGATTGATGTGCATCAGAGGTCCATGAATGCCAAATAAAAGGGAAAGGCTTGCTAGTCTGTGATAGGCAAAGTATAAATATGTATCACTTGGTTCTAAAGTGAGTTATGATTACATTTTCCTCCTTGTACCTGAAATCTGTAGAGGTTATTCATCTTAGCCCTGTATCAGCCATGACAGTTATGGCCACGAGCTGCACACGGCACAGACACCTGCTCAGCACATAAATCAGCAGCCACGAAGGGACCCGTTGTTATCAATTTGATCTTCAGAATAAATTTACAAATATGTGTACAGCACTGTTGTCACTGAGAACAATTTCCCTTCTTCTCGCCGATACATTTTTAAGAGGTTGTTCCAAGAGCCACTTTCTGACAATGCCAGAGGGAAACAGAGGGGAGCAATGATCAGGCAGGAGGACTGGATTTATGGATTGCTGTCTATTTTATTTTAGAAGGGAAAAAAACCCAAAAAAACCAGCCTCTTCCTTCTAGCATCTCTTGTCCTCGGAGTGCAGAGCTGGCTGTTTGCAGAGAGCAGGGGAGGGAAGGGGCTGTGGGGAGTTATGGTCAGTGAACATCTGTGAGAGGAAAATGTATCCACAAACACCAGGGGTTTATGTCCAAAAAGGAGACAGAGGAGTCCTGTAACTTTATTTGAATAAGGGGAGAGGCCATGGGGCATTTCCCCTGGGCCCTCCTACTTTTTCTAAGCCTGGGGGGAAGAACAGTGGTTCTGTATAATTTTAATTTCCAGGTAAGGCTGGAATGCAATACCCTGATGATTCTGCCTCAGTAGCCCAGGGAAAAGACTTATTCCTGAATTGTTTTGGGTTTCTAAATACGGTCTCTTCTGGGAAGCCTTTTGTCACTTAATTGGTACCACTCAAGCAGCTGCATCACAACTGTGCTGAAGGTCCCCAACAAGGATAGAGATCCTGATTTGAGATAAAAAGAGATAAAAAATATTGCTTCCAAATAAAGTATTACATGGCTAGGTGTTTGATAATTATAAATCAGAACCTTCAGGCTCCATTCTGTTTCACAGAATTAATTGCCTGCCCTTCCCTGTCATGCAGCTGTTACTTAGGTACCTGTGACTCTGAGCACACCCAAGTTTTAAAGTGTTCTGACCTTTTCTCCTTACTTTTCTCCTGCTTTTCTCCTGCTTTTCTCCTGCTTTTCTCCAGTTTTCTCCACTTTCCTTCTAACCAGCTGTACATATTTCTTCAATAATGGCATGGCTTTGATTTTTGTTTCCCCAGGAAAACCTCAGGCTTTACTCTGGGAAGTCAGAGGTTAATAAATATGTGTTTGATTTGGAAACGAGAAGGCAGGAGGGAAGTGCTGGCAAGCCAGGAGCCTGAGAGTGGGGGGAAGCAGAAAACTTGATTCTGAAGATGGTGAGGATGTCACCTGCAAGGCACCTGAGATGCTGCACGCTGAGTGTGTTTAATGACACACAGGGACAGGAGGTGAATTGGGTTGGTTTCTTTTCCCTAAACTATGGTACTTTAATGAAAAACAACTTCTGTCCTTCTGTAAGAGCTATTCCTATTCTTGAACTGTGAAGGAGGAGGAGGGAGCAGGAAAATGCCATATGAAATTGTTGAGCTAAATTCGGAGATGGTACATTCTGGCCAACAAGGAAGATGTAACCACATATCACAGCATTCTGTTAATGAGGATTCATTTTTAACCCAGCTCATCTCTAATGAAAACCACTAACATTTAAATTCCATAAAGGCAGAATTAAGGCTGTCTTTAACCTCAGTGTTCTCTACATATTTGATTTTGGCTGTGGTGTAAATCTCTGTGCTCAAACAGCAATGTAGGAGCCTCCTCCCACCATAATAAATGGATAATACTGACTCATAACTCTCACTGTAATTCCAGAACAAAAATGTGCAGCTCCCATTGTTGGGAATACTGTCACTAAAAATGTATCACTGCTTTAGTTAAAAATTTGCAAAAAGAGAGAATTTGTTACACGCTAAGACTTCTGTGGAGGAAAGCAGTGGTAAAAAGGATATAAGTGGATACACTTGTTTTGTATACATAACAATTGGAAAAATTCTATTTTCCCTTGAATTTATTTTCAACTCTATTAGTGTGTTATGTTGCCATGGCTATCCGGGCACGTATTTTGTGTTTTCTGGTAACAAAATATCATTGAAAATTTGGACTTTAAGCATTAGGGTGATTATTTTGCCATTACAGCTAAAGAAATACACCACCGAACGAGACATGAAGGACAAATCTCATGTCCCTGTGACACTCGAGCATACTCTAAATCACCACTTCCACTCACCTGCAGAGCTGTTTAGCATCAGTGTAAAACCAGGGCTGGAATTATCACCAATGACAGTGGCAGAGGCTGATGTGCACTTTGCTATGAAGGAGTGGAAGGTGAAAAACACCAACTTATTTGCTGTGTCTTCATTTCACCCCCTGCCAAATGAAGACACTTCCAAAGGAGGCTGGTGGGGGTTTCTTCCTGAATGTCTGGAAGAGCTCAGAGGAGGTGGAAAATGCAAAGGAATCATAAAGTATCCCTACAGTAAGGCTGCCTGGAAAAATTAGGAATCTTAATGTTAATTAGAGCTGTGAGAATAATTCATAATGGATCGCTCATTAAAAGAATACTGCTCCTTCTTTCTGTTTGCAAATTGTCCATAAGCAGATGGTGATTTCTCTGGATTGTGTTTATTATTCAAACCTATTTGCTAAATTATGTTAGGGGAGCATTTGCTCTGTGTCTCATTCAGGAGGAGTTAGCTGGGCATATTGAATGGTCAGAATTCACCATGATCACCTCAGTTTTCATTGGATATATTGATCACCTGGAGTGTTTCTGGTCCTGACTGGATGTGTGAACATTTGGAAGATGGACTCCAGCACGAACACTCATACATTGTATTCCAGGTCCTTGTGCTCCCCCATCTGTATGTCACATCCACCCACTGTCTCTCTGTTCAGGACTTGCCTTTGCATAGAATTACTCAGAAATTTTTAAACAGAATATTTATTCCTGAATAGCTCTCTCTGTGAGCACTTATACTATAATAAGAGTGCTGTATACCAGTTTAGTTTAATCTGCTTGAAAGTGAGCTAAACCAAACAGGAGTAAGGAATGCCAACTGCAAAAGAAAAGATGCCATAGGAATTGAAATTCACAGCCCATCTCTTGCTTTTTAACACAAAATCCTTTTTCTGGGTCAAAGAGGCCCCTGAGCAGCAAAGGACTGATGCAGTAGTGGGAGCACTCTATAAATACCCTGCTCAAAGCACCCACTGTTAGGGAGGAGGTGCTCAAAGGGACTTTGGGTATGACCCCAGACAGTTGGTCTTTGGTTACCCAAAGGATTCCCCATGTGTACACAAACCCTTTGGCTCGAGCCCTCCCTGCCTGGGGGGTGTGCAGCTCCCCCAGTCCATGGGGCACAGAGGGCTCCATCAGCCAGGGAGCCTCGAAGAGCAGGATTAGGATCAGACACCAGATCCAGCCACCTCCCAACTCCCACCTCCACCCTCTGAATAAAATTATTCCTCAGTGGAAGAAAAGGAAGGAAACAGAAAGACCATCAAAGCCTTGGTGGGTAAATATTCCATCTGCATTACAAACCACTGCTTACAGCTAGTATTTTTTGGGTAATGATCTGCTTTTAGATTTCCTCTGAGATGTATATTCCATCTATTTGGCACTGTCTCAGCCTTATCTCTGCTCTTTTTTTCTTCACTTCCTTAAATCTCTTTCTTTACCTTTAAAGTGCTCTTACCCCGAGCAGTTACAGATGTATTATTGCTGGTTTTGCTCTTAACGTGCAGCTGAGCAGCTCGGGAAGCAGAGGGAGGATGCTCGTGGCAAACTCCACATCCTGGATGCAGCTGAAGGAGCTGCTGCAGCTGAGCTGACCCTCTGCCTTGAGCACCACCAAGTGCAGTGGTGCTGCATCTGTCCAAGGGGAGTGGGGTTGAAACTAGAGCAGAAGCTTGCAGCAGGACACCACTTTAAAAAGGATAGTAAAATAATAAAAAATAAATAGCCATAATAAAAATTAATAAATGAGGAAATTTATCCCAAAAATATCTTTAAAGTCAAAGGCATGGATTTCATTTTCTCAGAGGCAGCAGGAAGGCTTCCTGCTCAGTCACAGGTGAGATTTTCACAAGTACTCCAAGCAGTCACATTTCAGAGCAGGCATCTCACTTTCACAGGGATACTGGTGGGCACTTCTTGCCAAACTTCAGCCCCTTAAGTTTGGTACCTCCCTTTTCCTGGTGATCTCAGGTTCATACACAGCCAAAGGAGGGCGAGAGTCACTCTCCATGGGACACTTCAGCTAGGAGAGACTGTCCTCTGCTCAAACAACAAATCTGAATTAGGTTCCCTGGTAAGGCCAGCAGGGAACTGGATTGCAGCAGTCTTTCCTAGAGTAAGAATCACTAAGGTATGGGGATTGCAGGAGTTAGAATAGAAGAGGTTCTTAGAGATAAATTATGTTTGAACTAACAAACTTGAGAGTAAGAAACTACCGAGGTACCTGGGGACACTGGCAAATGGAGAGTTTGCATTTCAGTGTGTGACAGGGCACAGGCACTGAGTGACAAACAGGCCAGGCTGCTGTGACTGACAGCTGCAGTCCCCCCCTGCCAGCAGTCCCTTCCCATCCCACCACTGGCATCACCTTCCCTGGCTCCACACCATCCTCTGTCATCCTTCAGTCATTCCTTGGGCAGGTTTGGCAGAACTTCCCCCAGCCCTTGGCTGCAATGGTCCTTCTGACAGCTTGCAGATTAACAAGAGTTTAATTCAGCCACCTTCCTGTGTCCCAGTGCCCTGATTCTTCACCTCAATTTCCCTGGAGAGGCAGTGCCAGGTTGAGCTCCTGCTTTGGAGCAGGGCACAGGAGCAGGGCTGTGGCTCTGGGAAGGGTGGGGGCAGCAGGAGCCTGGCTCAGGTACCCCTTTGTTCCCCATTCCCTCTATTTCTTCAAGGCACTGCTCCAGTTCCTCTCAGAGCAGCAGGCACTGACAGCACACTGCAACCTTGCTGAAGCATCAGGGTGATGTCTGTTTGGGACTACCTAAAAACAGAGGCCAGACAAAATTAAGAGAATAAAAAGCAGGTATATTTATTGAAGGGCCCTCAGGTACATTTTGGACAGACAAAGCCCCTCCCAGGGGCTACACCCAATAAAGGATGACAAGTTTTCATATTTTTATAAGCTTGATCCATTTGCTTATAGGGGGTTAATCTTCCCAATTACAGCTTCAGGTAATGAAGTCATTTACCCCAAGTTTGCTCCCCACAACTCACTTCTGTTTGCATTTCTCAAGGCCTGAGACAGTGAGGTGTCCTTCATTCCCAGGTCTGGAGAGGAATTGTTTTGTCTGACCCAAATGGGAAAGCAGCAGCTGTCACTGTGTATGGAGTTTAGAGTTATACACTACAGAATTGCATGATTCTAAATATATGAAAAATATAAAACCTAAAATCCTAAGGCATCAAGGGATTCTCAGCCCAACATCTAGGCAGAGAAAATATCCCCCTTGGAGGCTCTGGAGAAAAAAACCTCCTGAGAGAGACTTTTCAGGAGCTGGGCCATGGCTGTCCCTCGTTCCCATCACCAAATCCCCGGGCTGCACCAGGGAGTTTAAAGGATGAAATTGTGCAATCACCTGCCAGCCTTCCCCAGCCCAGGCCATAAAGCTCAGCAGTCAATGGCACCTCTGTCACCACGCTTCCCAGGAAGGGTATGTTAATATACCCCTCTTTATTATCCTATCTGAAAAGATATTTCCTTTTACCAGTTTTTACTACACTGTCTCCATAACTCGAACTTGTTTAAAGCCTCAGTGCTCCAGGAAAATGCATTACATCTTGGCTTTTAAATCTGCCATCTCCCGTTTATTGGTATTAATAATAGATTGGGAAAGCTGGTTTTTTATTTTATTTTGGACCTCTGAATAATTTCCTTTTTTCACTACCTCTAAAATCAAATATTTTAAAAAGAACTTTTCTTTGAGCTGCATTTCTGTATCCTAAAGGTGGTCCTACTCTGTGGACTGTTTAAGAGTCACTTGCAGTGCTTAGGAAAGGGGAAAAGTGATGGCAAAAATGTAGCAAAATTGTACAATAATAGTTTATGAGCCCAAACTGTCCAGGGAAAAAAAAGTTTTTAATAATAAATACCTAAATTAGTTTTCATTTAAAGTTTAGGCATCTTTAATTTATAAATGTTATTTAGGCAGAGAAATGTTGATGAGGGCTGGAGTAATTACTCGCTTAAGTGGAAATACAAAACTTCTGCCATAGTTTATTCTCCTGCTAAATCCACAAATTTTTTTTAAGCTGAGTTCACCCAGGGAATTGCTGCCTGCATGTTTATGTATTTACTGTAAAGCTCCTCTTTTTTTTTACTTTTTTCGCCAAGCCAACATTGGCTTTTTAATCTTTCACTGGTTTCAGCATTACTGTGGTGAAGGAGGACATTGATGGCCAGGTGCTTCTCTCAGGAATGCTGGTGTAAAATCAGAGTAAGTGGGATAAAGTCAGTGGAAATTCTCTATGTTTTAGGCATCCCAACACAGCCCCTGGTGCTCAGGAGACGTGGGAACTTGGGATCACCTCGAGTTTACCTTTTCCTCTCTCCTACTGTGCTAATAAAAATGGGCAAGAGGAAGTTTGGCCGATAAGAATTCTTTTTCCTCTGCTGCACGCTGTATGAATGCAATCCCTGTGTTATTGTATTGAAGCTGGGAACCTCGAAGCAATTACTTCCCAGAACATTAGTGTCCATGTGCTAAATGCTAAAGGGTTTATTCAGTGCACTGCAGGATCAGGTTATTGCTGAGTCTGTCCATCATGCCCAGAAATTATTGCTGTCAGTGCTTTAAGAGCATGGCCAGTACAATGGAGATCTCACCCAGCTGAAGGACTGCAGTGCTCCTGTTGAGAGAGGGTGGGGGAGAAAAGCTGCAAAAGTGCTCAGATGCACAAAATCTCATCATCAAAAGCTCATCGCTGGAGGAACCAAAAAAAAAAAAAAATTTAAAAAATAGAGACACAAACAACCTTATACTGAAATTGAGTGGCAATTGGAATACTGAAGGAAATATGCTTTCTTTTTCAATTCCAGATGCTCATGCAGTCTTTTGCCTGGGATTAAGAGGTCACTTACTGTGGACTTAAAGGATAAGAACTGGGCTAGATAGTAGAATCAGCAGCTGTTTATTCTGTAAATGTTTGAATATGAATCAGGTCTTCCTTTCCAGAGATTTGTTTATTACTTTTATTTATTTCTATCAGAAGTCTAAGTAATTCTCCCCACCTCTTTCAGTCTTCAGTCTCCCAATGCCTCAGCAATGCTGGAACCCTTTAGAGCTTTCTATGTATTGACTGAAACATCCTTGTTTATAAGGTTGGCTATTTCTTCATCTTTTCTGTTGAGATTGCCTTAAAATGTACTAGTGCAGAGCACAGAGATAATGCTGGGGGGGATAATAACTTTTTTTCTTTTTAACATTTAGTTATCAGCTAGTGGTTTATTTCTGTAATCTTCTTTATCAGAGTACTTGCTGCACAGTGGTTAATATTCAGGAATGGTTATTACAGCTTTTAAAATTTAGAAATATCAGCCTCAGTGAGACGCCCTGAGGTCTGGGACTATGAAGTGACTTCTCCTAAACCACCTAGGGAAGGATTTTAAGGTTGAGATCCAACAGACATAAATGTGATGCTCAAAAATGGGTGTCTAGTCCTGAAGTACCTCTGCAGACTCTTTCTGGGGACAACTGCCCCTTTCTGGACGTGTTTCTGGAGGCAGCTCTTGGACTAAATGCAGCCCTGAAAGTTCTAAAGTTGGGTGACCTAAGTCCCAGTCCACCTCTCTGGGTTCTGCTGCAGGGATTTGCACCTGATTTGGGCTAACGTGCCTCTGCCATTGCCCTGTAGTGTCCTGTCTCAGCCCATTGCCTGACACCACCAGAGTCAAAAGGCACAAGGCAGTTTCCCAAGGAAAATGAGACACTCAGCACTTCCCCAGGGCTGCAGCAGCCAAGGGTGGCTCCTGTGCCAGCTTGGGATGATGCTGAGGATGCTGTGCACCTCCCAGGAGCAGAATGATGACTTAGGATTTTAGGTTTTCTATTTTTCATATATTTTTAATCCTGCAATTCCTTAAGTGTATAACTCTAAACTCCATACACAGTGTCAGCTGCTGCTTTCCCATTTGGGTCAGACAAAACAATTCGGGAATCAAGGACACCTCATTGTTTCAGGCCCTGAGAGATGGAAACAGAAGTGAGTTGTGGGGAGCAAACTTGGGGTAAATGACCTCATTACCTGAAGCTGTAATTGGAAGATTGATTCCCAATATGCAAATGGACCAAACTTACAAAAGTGTGAAACCCTTGACCAGTGGCCCATTTTGGGTGTAGCCCCTGGGAGGGGCTTCATCTGCCCAAAATGTACCTGAGGGCCCTGCAATAAATACATTTGCTTTTTATTCTCTTAATTTTGTCTGGCCTCTGTTTTTAGGTAGGCCCAAAAAGGCATCAGGAGGATGGTCTGGTTTGTGTTTTGCTGGGTCAGGAGCTGGGTACCACTGTCCCCCTGAGCTGAGGTGACAGACTCCCCCCTGCCCTGAAGCCCTGGCTGCTGTGGCAGCAGCTCCTTGCTCTGGGTTTATCCTGCAGCACTCTCCCAGCCCATTCTAGAAAGCTGCCACAAGATCAGCCCTTATCTTGATGAGGGGCTCAGTGTGCTGCTCTGCTGCCTTGTCACAATAATATCCTTGGAAAAATTCCTCCTCTAATCCAGCCCAAGGACAAATGAGCTCTCCCTCTGTGCTAATTCAACAAGGATTTTGTTTATTTTTGATTATTTCTGTGGGTGACGCTGGTGCTACTAGAGTTTGCTGTTTGCTCAAAGCACTCTCTCTGCTGCTAAAGCCTTTGCTTTTGCAGTTGACCTAAATGTTTCCAGGTTTTTAAAGTTTTCAATTAATTCCTCTTTACTCCTTTTACATTGTAAGAAAAATTGCCTTCTCCTTCTTGTGACTGCTGCTCCCAAAATAGTTGTTCAATAAAAATAGCTCTTAATAACCCTGTGGCCCAAAGAGGTGCTTCAGAGGCCCAGCCATTTCCTAAACACAGCACGAGGTGTTCTCTCTTGATTATGCATTCGTTATTGATAATTATGAATTATATGCCAGTTAGTACACCACTCTCTTGTTCTACTGGCGTGCTGTACATTTTAGAGAGGCAAAAGCCATTCCAAGAGGAATGGGTGATATCAGCTCAGCACAATAATTAATAACTTCATGATAATGATACACATCTACTTAGCATTGAGCTCTGGAACACACAAGGAAGAACCACCTGAGCCACTTCTCACCTTGCTCTGTACATGAAGGGGTGACTTTGCCACTAAGGCTGGGACATTTCCAGAGCCAAAAGAGGGAGGTGATAATTTGCCACCATTATTTAGAGGACTTTGCCTGGGTTTGGGCCTCTTGGATTTTTGCAGTATGATGTTACACCTGGATTTTTGAGGGACTCTAAAGCCATCCCTGGGCATGCACAGCCACCTGGGCTTCCCTGAGCAGGCTGGGAGTGTGAGAAATGCACAGTAAGAAAAACAAGTCCCTTGCCTGGTGTCTGAAGTTGGGTCATTACACAAAATTCAGTATTGCATAGCTTGATCCTCCTTCTTCCACATCTCTTTGAGCACTCCAGTGGTGGAAACAACACAGCAGCACAGCCTTGGCCATCAGTGATTTCTCCCCCTCCATCCAGCCAGAGCACCAGGGCCAAGGGAAAGATCCAAACCTCCATGCAGTGAACAGACAGAGTCCCTTGGGATCTACACAAACACCCAAACTCTCCTCCCAGTACTCCTTTGGATCTGCCAAGCTGTTATGTTTGGATTTCCAGCCTGGCTGTTATTTGAATGTACAGTAAGCAGCCTCTTGCTGGCAAATATGAGATGCTGATAAGCTTCTGAAATCTATATTCCAGCCTTGAGATAACAAGACAAGAAATTTTTTACACCCTAAGGAAAGGAAAAAAAGTGACAGGCTGTTAGGGGAAGAGATCAAGATATGTGCAAACACATATCCCTGTCCCTCCATTCCTGACTCAGCCATTCCCTGGATGACATAACCGAGGTGAGGGGAGTGTCCTATTTCCCAGAGAGGGGACAGGAGGCATGGAAGAACCAGGGCTGGAATTTATTTTCATCTGCTGAAGCAATTACACTCCCAAAGTGGCAAAAAATAAATAAAAATAAATGAGTCATAAACATCCCATTTGAATCTTTAAATGAATATCGGATTTTAATTATAGAGGTTTAATTTTTAGAACGGAAAAGCTACTTTTGCACAATTACTGCGTGCAACTTTTAATTAACTTTCAAGAAATTTCTCTTACTTAAAAAATTTTAATTAATAATGCTTAGGGAACTATTAGCATAAAATAAGTAATGGAGTAGGCAGAGAAATATAAAGCATATATTGTACAAAGCCACTTGGAATAAGGACTTGTTAATTTTAAAAACAAAGTCTCCAGCTTTCCTAGTTCTGGCCTATAAAGAGCTTTCTTTGCTGAATGAAAGCACGAGAAAGACATGGAAATGACAGAATTTAGAACATAACATCCTGTTATATTAATCAAGTGCTGCAGAGACCTTGAAGATTGAGAGAGGGGATTTTGTTCACTCAGCAGAAATTCCTTTATTTGGGGGAAACACAACACAGGTAGGTGGGATGGTTCCAGGAATAGAGAGTGATGGGGTGAGGAATGGGTTGTGGGAACACTCTTGATGCCTCCCCAAAGAGCCTGAACCCAGCCGTGAGGAGAGCTGAGCCTCAGTGCTGGACACCAAAAGCAGAAGAAGAGAAGAAGAGAGGTTCTTTTGCCACCCCACCACGAGCTGGGAGTGTGGGGACGGAAGGGAACTGCCAGATCAGGTGTAAAAGAAACCTTCCCTAGGCATCCCACAGCCCTCCTGAAAGAAAGGGTCTGTATATGCAAAACACACGAACAAGAGCAGGCTCAGAGCAGGAGGGGAGACACTGCTGTGACCTTCAGGTGCAGAAGGACATCACTGCAGCAGCCAAGAGGGAAATGAAGTCAGGGTACAAGGACACAGGGAGGGCAGCCTGTGGCAGAACTTGTTGCTTTCAGTAATGGAACAACAGCAAATGAGAGTCACTTCACAAAAATATGTTGCCCAGGTCTTGTTCCAGCTGAGTTTTAAAATAACCAGTGGATACAGCTGTCAGCATTTCCTTTGTGAGATTGCTCCAACACAAGAAATCCTCCACAGTGGAAGCAGCGTGTTTGGAAACCTCACTGTTTGAGTGTCTAAAGGAGGCTGAACCTGATCATCTCCTGTTCTGCCAGCATTGCTTTGACTCAGCTAAATGTACACTGAATTAAACTGAGACTGAAACATCCTGGACACAGTGTCCTCTATGGCCATCTCAGCCAGGGAGAGCTTCCACCTCAGTATCCCTTCAGGGAGGGAAGGAAGGATGCAAACCTGAAGATTTGAGTCATTCCTTTGCATGGGGGGCAGGAATTGAGGTTTGCAGCCTCTTGTCGTAAAGAGCTCTCTGGCCAGTGCAGCTGAAAAGTAAATCAGTGAGCAGCAACAAAGTACCTGGAAGAGAAACATAAAAGTTTGGACTGGGGACCTGCCTGAAGACCCCGAGGGCAGAAACATCCTCCTCTTTGCACTCTGCTTTTGCAGCAAACCCGCAGGCTGTGCCCAGGCTGCTCCCAGGCAGCCTCTGAGAGCAGAGGACAGGATGAATATTTCACCTTCCTCCTCCTCCTCCGTGCCCGGGCAGCAGGCAGGGAGCCCGAGGGCAGGTCACTGACAGCCTGGCAAAGCCCATGGCTGTCACTCAGGGATCCCTGGCCCCTGTCACCTGGCCAGGGATGAGATTTTCTGAAGCAGGACTGGCACAGCTGGCTGGCCTGGACCACACCAACCCCTGCTTGGAACAGGTCGTGTTTTGGGACCCTGTAGCCTTTGACTAAGAGTTCTCTTCTTTGTGGTATCTGCTCAGTGCTGTCACCCTCCCTCCTGTGACACAGCCCAAAAGCAGCGACCATTTAGACAAAACCTCAGCCGTGGTATCCAGCACTCAGATTTCCCTTCTTTGTTCCTCTTTGCTCTCTTGTTTTAGTGGCTCTGCCTGTGATGTCCGGCCCTACAGGGCTGTAGGATTGGGATTTTGGCTGGAATTCTGTGCTCATGTCAGAAGAGCAGCGTGTTCCCCATGGAGATGGGCATGCTGTGGCTCACCCACAACCCTCATAGCCTGTCTGAAACAACTTTACACCGCTTTGCCCAGGTTTTGTTGGCTGCTTTTTCGGGTTTTTCACTCCCCTTCTCCCTCAGGGGATGATTTGGAGCTCACCCAGGTGAACCTGCACAGTTAAGAGGGGTGAGTGTGGGGTTTGAATGCCCTACACCAGAAAAGGGGAAGAAGATCAGGAAGGCAAAGAGCCTTCCAAAGAGCCTCAAGCCTCAAGCGTAGACTTGAGCAAATTCCCACTTAAATCCTACCAAAAATATGATCCAGAGCCCCTGAGAAGACAGGACACATGCTGGACCACACTTACCTCACTCCTCTAATAGGCTGGGATCTCAAGGGTCTGTTTCTCTCTGGATCTATGAAAACACGTCCCAAAATCTGCTACTTTTGCATTCCAAGTAGTTTTACTTTCACAAGAAAAAAAACCACCTCGAGCTCTTGAAAAACAGCTGCCACAATAACAAGAAAGAGAAAAAAAAAACAAACCAACACCCAAACGAGTTGTGATTCTCACATCCCTGCTAGGATGTTCCAAATATAACCACGAAAAACAGTTCTTAAGCCCGTATTTATTACTACACAAATCTAGTTTAAAAACAGCTCTACAGGGGTTTGTATTCAGCTGTAGTGCAAGATCAGAGTGAAAAGGACAGTTGTACCAGCAGAACTGTAAGGCTGCACTGACCTCCAGTGGAATTGTCGGAAATATTCCAGTGGCAGGGGCTTTTTCACAGCCCTCTGAAGCCAAAACTGGTCTTGTTTTGAGCTTTATAGAGGCACCAAATTCATATAAGGATCAGGGAATTTATTACAGATTACTGTATGCTTCGGATTAAT
The DNA here is from genome assembly GCA_013400775.1 of Chaetops frenatus. NCBI lineage: Eukaryota > Metazoa > Chordata > Aves > Passeriformes > Picathartidae > Chaetops > Chaetops frenatus. Next base: position 1,192,110 of record VZTR01004999.1, read on the forward strand.
ATGTTAAAATACTTAAGGGGATTTGTTTGGAATAACGTTTCCAGTCTAAGCCTAGCCTCATCAGATTTAAATATGCAGGTATTAAATAGATCTTTCCAAAATCAATCAGCCTGAGGGGGTTTTTAATTGCTTGAGGAGGAATTTTAACTCCCCTTTTCGGTTGCAGGAAATTGTTAAAGACGGTTCATTTCAGTTTTCCCATCCGAAAAACATTTTCCTTTTGATTTGGTCACCTAATCTCGGAATTCTAATGTCAGCTGCTCCGTGACATTTCCTCTCAGCACTTAGGGGGAGTTTTCCAAGGTCAGACAAAGGGGACGAAACAACAGATTGGCACAACTCAATATGCATGGGGATGATTGATCACCCCATCAGATATTAGAGAGACATGGTGTCCTTTCATGTCCTGATCAAAGGAGAACATCCTGTGCCTGAGATATTCCCCAGAGTGCCTTCATTCAACACTTCCAAGGTCAGCTGAAGGAAAACGTGGCATCTTTTTCTCTGGTAATCTCCAGCCGTGGTGGCTCCATGTGGGCTGTTTTAGGAGCTGTGTGTACTCGAAATGATAAGGCTGACACTGACACAAAAGGCTCACAGAGAAACAACTCCTCGGTGCTAAAAGAAAACCTTTACTGAAAACAGCCCCTTCCCCCTCAAACAGCTACAGGGCCCTCCCAAGTTTTTCACGGATTTTCTCTGAAGAGCAAGTAGAGAACCATTGTTCAAAGTGTGCTCAATAAGGAGGCAATGGAGACCTCAAAGGGAAGAGGCAGAGCCTCCTGGCTTGATAAAGCCACCCCAGAAACAAGCAGGAGGGAGTCAGGCAGGCAAGGGGAACTGAGAAGAGCAGGAAAACAAGAGAAATTGAGACAGAGTTCTAGAGTTGGGGTTTTTTGGTGGGTTTTTTTGTTGTTTTTTTTTGTTTGTTTGTTTGGTTGGTTGGTTGGTTTTTTTTGGTTTTTTTTGTTTTTTTTTTGATGGGGGAGGAATTAGTTTGTTCTTGAAAGCAAGGTTAAAATAATTCCATCCAAAAGAGTCAAATTAAGGGAAGCAAAATATTTTGGCTTTGCGTTATTTAACCTTACTTAACCAGTTCCCAAGCACTTCATTCTAAACACCCTTCAAACACAGGCCAAATTTTAAATTCAACATGCAGTCAGACAAGTAGAAGGGTTTGATTGGATCCAGGTGCTGCCTCTCCCACCTGCAGCACACGGACATAGCAAGGATACTGCTCAACTAAAGGCATCACCTCAACTTCCACTCACTTCTCAGGAGGGAAAATATTCCTGGTTTTAATCCATTGTAGCTTATCCTTGCACTCTTATTTTAATGCAGCTAGTGCAGTGGGTTTATATAATCTATCATATCTTAATTAAAAGGTCGGCAGCTTTCCCTTGGACTTTGTTCATTTTGGTTTAGTAGCACCAAAATAAAGCGATTAGACAGTATTGAAAAAATATGTCTTGATGGCACTGAACCAAGACTCCTGACAAATAAGTTGGCAGAGAACTTAACAAGTGCAACCATTCATCATGCTCTGCAATAGTTATTTGTTTCAAAGTGTCAGAATTCTTCACAGAGAAGGAGTTCCCTTTCCTTTCTGTCTCTATTGCAAAATCCCTCAGCTGAGACACCCCTACATTGAACCTTAGGAATGCACAGATCAGCAAGACACGTCAAGTGCTACTGAAAGAATGAAAAAAGTCATGGAAATTATGCTTAGAAAGCTGAAAAATATGGATGTAATGTTATAAAATCGTTTGCTGAGTGTCAAACAATGAGGTGAGCCCTCCAGCCCAAACACAAAACATCTCAATTATACAAACCCCAGACTCTTTATTCCCAATTTGATGCTGTACTGCACACAAGTACAGAGTTGTGATTCTTCCTACCACGTGGCATTACTCCTTGCTTTCTTATGGAAAACTATTTTTGAGGTAGAGATTTGACCCATCAATCGGTAGTTGTGAAAATGTGAGAGAAGAGTAAGTTAGAAAAATATTTTCTTCCTTGAAAAAGTCACATGATTTTTTTTTTTTTAATATTTCTTCCTCTCATATACTAGTTTAAAGCCCCAGTTGTGTATTTCCAAGGCCTGCTTATCAATGCCAAATCAGGAAGCAGTAATGTTCTCCACCAGTTCACAGTCCTCAAATCCAAGGGTGGGCTTTTTTAAAGGAGCCTGTTGTTGATGGTTTTGTGTCGATGTGGAGCTCGGGGGATGTTGTTCCCACAGCCTGGTGAAGTGATCAGACTGAACTACTACGACAGTGCTTTGCCACCCCATTGAGCAGTTCTGGGAGCTGCCAGAAGTGTCCCCAGCTGCACTGACCTTTAAACGCATATCAAAGACTATTTATAAGCCACAAATTTCACTTTGTCAGATGAATGTCTCAACTGCACAGGACATGGCAGTCACATCAGAAGTCGAATTCTAAGGATTAGATCATCCCATCAGAGAGCTAAAACAATATACTGCCATGTATTCCCCATCAAGAGCAATCAGCACAGCTCTGAATTTGTGGCTGTTTATAACACACTGCCCATAAACAAGCTGCAGACCTGGGCAGGAACTCGAGATAAGAAATGAATCTGAGCAAATCTCAGCAACAGCTCCTGGACAACTCATGAGCGGGGAAGAAGCAAAATTAGTCGGAAAAATTATTACCTCAACTCATGTAGAAAATGTCAAACACTTCAAATCTAAGCTTTTGGAAGCAAGACTGCTTTTCCCAGATCTATTTAAGATTTTTGCCTTTTGCATTTGTCAGCAGGGCTGGGCAGTGGGTGTATTTCAGAGGGGGATGTTAGGCACAGCCCCTACCTGCAGTGAGGGTGCAAACCCCTGGAAAGCAAAATGCTGCTTCCTGGGCTGAGGGAAAACATTCCCTGGAGCTCAGAGCTAAGCCTGGGAACAACACCTCTGTCTGAACTGATTTTTCTCCAAAAGGCTTTGACTGCTGATTTTCTAAGGGGTGTTTCAAAGAGATTTATCTGCTCTACAGAAATATTAACTTAGTATTTGGAAATTCTGCACAAAATTAATTTTTCTTGCTGGAAGTTAGAGTATTTTTATTCTGGAAGGTTGTTGCAGTGCCAAGGAGAGGAAGAGCCCAGCTGGATTCTGTTCCACTCCCCTGCAAGCACAGGGCTCCCCAGAGAAGCTTTGGTTTCCACGCTGACACGTGCTGGACCCTGGGTGTGCTCCCATTCCTGCCACTGCCCCGAGGGGCCCTGTTGGGACTGGGTGTCCACCCATTAAATTCTTCTTTGGGTCATTTCAATTTTCCTCCAGAGCCGAACCACACATGCTATAAAGGAAGACAACAATGCTTCCACCTGGAATGATTGTGGCTTTCAGCCAAAAAAAAAAAAAAAAAAAAAAANAGGAAAAACCTTCCAGAAAACTTTACTGTATTGACATGGGTGCTATTAAAAAAAAAATTAAAATTTTACAAAAGGAGAAACACCATTTATTAGGGCTACATAGTTGCACACCTTGTTTCATTTCAGACCTAATCTCCAGGTGTAAAACCTTCCCTCTTGCAGAGGATCAGAGTAACGTTCCTGCAGCAGCCAAATCCCTCACTCCCTTGTGTCCAGGGTGAGCAAAGGACAGAACTCTCCATCCAGGGGTTTTCAATTAAAAATGTCAAAGAAATATGCAAAGAATGGTAATTTTGGCAGGACCCTGATGTGTTTCTCCAGCTTGTGTCACTGGAAGTTCCAGCTTTCAGAGAAGACTTGGTAACATTTCCTTTAGAACACCAGTATAAGGCTTTTATCCCCAAAGCCAAACCAGTATTTGCTGACAATGTCCCCCAGGCCAGCAGCGAGGTCAGTGACTGAGGAAACACCCACCCATTTTCTTTTTATTGAGGGCACTGGACACCATAAGTGTCCAAAACAGCCTGGATGTTTTCTTAGAAACCCCTCTTGCCGTATTTCACGGACGTGCTGAAGCTGCGCTCGGAGCGAGCGCTTTGCTGGCTCAGAGTTTGATTCCCACGCCCGCTGCAGGACCCCAAAAAATCTCCAGGTGGGAGGGACCCGAGGGAGGGATCATCGGAGCCTGCTCTGCACGGATCCACACCCACAGGTGAGGACACCTGGTTAGCTCTGCCAGATCTGCACATCCAGGAGCCGGGAGGCGCTGGGAGCCGGCGTTTTACCGGGTTGAAGTGCAGGGTGTTCAGTGTTTATTGTGTTCCTCACAAAGTCTGTTATCAGCGGCTTTGGGTTTTGTTGCTATCTTAGACTAATCACAGTAATGAGGGCATCGAGCAGAGCCCTTCTCAGGTGGCATTTACCATTGTTTGCTGCAGATAACATAAAGCTTTCTGATTAGAGTCGGCTTTTATCACTTCAGAGCAAATCTACTCCACTGAAATGTGCTAATAAAACCCACAGAAGCAACAAACTGGAAAGAAGTGTTACAGTAATAAAGGAACATGAGGGAAAATATACAGATTCTGCCACTGTTATAATTTACAATTTATTAAGGTCTAACCATTTTTGTAATATGATGCTATTGCTGGGGGTTAATTTAATCTTCTCTAATATCAGGCTCTAGTCAGTTTTCAGTGTCAATTTAGATGTAATGCAGATTTTCTGCATTATAGAGAACACCCCTCCATGGCCCCATGACCATATGGTTTCAACAGTCCAAGTGCAAATGTCCAGCACTTTGCACATTCATTTATGAGATAGCTGCAGCCTTTAAACACACAAATCCCAGGCAGGACCTTGGGCATGCTGGCTCTGAGGACAGAGGGGCTGCCACAGGGAAGCACTGAAAGCCATCCTCCTGTGCTCCCCTTGGAAAACCACCGGCAATTCTGCTGCTTCTCACTGCACAGCCCCAAAATCAGGGTAGAAAACTTCTGGGTTAAATCCTAAGGTCTTCATTCAAACTTTGCTAAAGGCAGTAGCTGGTTGGCATGGTTAAGGGTAATATAAAACCCAGCAAAGATTTAATGTTGCCACTGGAGTGGCTAAAGAGAGCAGCCAAGACAGGAACCTACGTAAAGTACAGAGGGGAAAGCTGGATCCAAATATTTGGGCCAATGAAGAACAATCTATGTCTGCAAATAGGACACAGGATATGTGGAGAATTTGTATCTATAATCAGCCAAAATGAATAGTACCACATTTTGTGTCTTCATGAGAGACACTCACCTCACCAAGATTTCAATCCAATTCCAAATCCAAATATTTGGGCCAATGCAGAACAATCTGCATCCTCCACATCCACAAATAGGACACAGGATATGTGGAGAATTTGTATCTATAATCACCCAAAATAAATAGTACCACCCTTTGTGTCTGCTTTGTATGAGACACGCTCACCTGGCCAAGATTTCAATCCATGCCTTTGTCTTCAAGTTATCACTTGCAAATGAAGGATATCAAACTTCTCCCATACCCCATCTCCCTGATTGACAGCTGGCTCCATTCTGCCCTGCTCTCCTGTGATCTGTGGTGTTCTTTTTTTCTGAAAGGTTCAGCTACTTCTTCTTCTCTTTTGATATGCTCCTGTGCAGTTAAGACATTCATCTGACAGCATGAGTGGAAAAGCAAGATACTTGAACACCCTTCTGTCCTTTGGGGCCTTGTAGGCTCCTGGATTTCACTGGACATGGTTCAGCCTCTGTGATCAGAGACTGCACATTTTTGTATCCATTACCATCTACAGATGCACAGTGGTGTACATGCTTCCTCGTCCATGGGAGGAGCCTCCTGGCTGTTCTCCCAGCCTACACATTATTCTCTTAGTGGACATGTTTTTAAGAAGGAAGAAGAAATGATGTTTAAAGAGGAGACAACAGATCTCACACCTCGTGTGCTCAGCCTGACAGGACTGGCACCCTGGCTGCTAACAGAGCAGACGGAGACATTGAGTCTTCAAAAGATCTAATGATTTACAAAGGTAGCTAAAGACAGAAGGGGCAGAGATTGAATTCAATCCTAAAACACTCACTTTCTTCTCTCTCTCTGCTTTCTAATGACAGCACCATGTGTGGAGCCAGGGATGTCAGAGGTACAAAATGGAAAGGCAGCATGTCTGCAGTGTCTTGTCAAAACCCTTGCACAGAGATCACTCACAGTTCAGGCACCTCTAAGAGAGGCCACACAAGATCTAGCAGGTGGTTAATTAGACTTCCAAGGCAGTGGATAATTTAGGAGCCAGCAGAAAGACTTCCAGCTTCCTACAGGGCTTGGGGTGAGTGAGAGGGGCCAGTGCAGAACTGCAACAGAGCAAGGTGGGAAAAAAGTGTGCTGACCCTTCCCCCACCCCCACAGATCCTGGCATGTGCTGTGTAATCCCAGGAAAGGCTGCAGGCTGCTGTTTGTGTGCTTGGTGTGATGATGACTGATACCATGCAGGGCTGGACTGAGTTACAGTGGATAAAGAGAGGAAAACCTGGATCGTTTCTGAATCTCACTGATTGGGGCTGGGAGGGAGCAGGGAGTGGCAGAGCCTTTGAATGCTCCAGCTGCCAGGCCGTGTATCTTGTTCAGGGCAGGATAAAAGGCACTGCTTGCTGCTGAATCAGGATTTCCTCTTGAAGTCACTCCACCATCTCTCGTGCATTTGGCTTGAGGCACCAGGCAGATCTCAGGGTCACTCTGAACAGAACATCTTCTTCCTCTGAGTCAGGAGTCCTCAGGGCTGCAGGTGAGGCTGAGAGGGGAAGGCAGGACAGCCCAGGAGGCTGAAAATGTTGGAGCAGCCCCACAGAGGGACCCAGGGTACAGAGACCTGTGGGCAGAAAGCCAGAGATGGAGTGGATAAACTCAGTTCTGTGCTGCAGAGTCCAGGTGGGCAGAGAGGGCAGAACAAGCAGGGCATGTGTGTCCCCTCCCTTCAATTCCCCAGCAAGAGGTAGCTCAGAATCTGCCTTGTGAGCAGCTAATGAGATTAATGCAAATGGGTACAGTGAGTCAGAAAACATATAGATGCCCTTCACACAATGACGGACAACTTCTGCTACATTTTATTTTTCTAGCAATCATAAGTAGCACTAATAATAATTAAATCTCAGAGCTGTAATGAATAATACATAGCAGCATTCTGGTAGCAAAACAAAAAAAACACCTTTAAAGATTTTGTCTTAAGCTAACATCAGTGCTTGTTTCTTGCAGTGATTTATTTTTTTGTGATGTATTAAGCACCTTTAAAGTCTGCAGTATTGAACCATAGATAGTACTGAGTCACAAAATAAACCCTACAAACAAAGAAAGGCAGGTGCCACTAAGCTGAGAGTTTTTGTTTGTGGCAGAGATGAGCAGTCACAGCAGAAGCTGGAGCAAAGGACAGGAACGTGAGGGGCTGAGGGAAGACTGAGCATAGCAGGGGTTGAATCCTCCTGTGTGACCTTGGACACATCGATTAGGGAAGAAATCCCTCTCTTCCCAAAGCCAGGCACTGAGCTGGGGCTAATCAGTAAGGAGCCAAGTGAAGGAGAGGGCAGAACTGGAGAGATCTGTGCCTTCTGGTAGGGGTTCAGTGGCTTTTGGTGACAACTGTGATTTGGGCTGCTGTTACCTGTACAGGTACCTCAGAGCATCAGGCAGGTTCCAGCAACTCTGCTAGGCACCAACCCTACTGCAGTCACAGTCCTGCAAAGTAAAAGTCATTTTGCAGGAGAGCATCCCCCTTTTCCAAAAGTGTAAATTCATGTTCCCACCAACCACTGCATTTGCAGAGCTACAGGAGAAAATGGCCACATCAACTATCTCTGATTATTCCAGGATGGAACAATCTGGTCACTCAGAGAGACCTCCAAAGGGTCATCCCTTCCAAAATGGGCTTGTAACACAGTGGTTACTCAAGGAATGTCTGAAAGCCAAGGACAGAGGTGGTTCACAAGAGCCCTGACAACTCTTACACCACTCCCTTTCCTGTGCAAACCCCAGATCCCAGTTCTCATCTGGACTTACCAGAGGCTTTGTGGAAGCTCAACCAAAAGAAAACCCCAATGTAACCTGCTCTGGAGAGCAGAGAAGGGGCAGATTTTCCACTCTGATACCAGATCACACAGCAGAATCGCCTACTAAAGGAGCATCTGGTTTAATCATTTTAATCAGATATCACAGGAATAAGCCTAAGAGAAACAGCCCCACACCACAGCCAGGAGCACGGCATGAGAAACACAACACGCCAGCAAAGAGCTCAACAGCAACAACCCAACACCTCAACAGGGGGCTCAGTATGAATAATCCAATGCCATGGTGATTATCTTATCAGGAACACAGTGATACCACAGCAATTAGCCCTGCGTAAATAACCCCAAATCTCAGCAATCAGCATGGCATGAAAAATTGCATCCCATACCAACAAGGACAGCATAGCAAAAGCAGGAAGAAGACAAGTGGAAGTGTATTGATATGAGTTTATTACTGCAAGGGTTTATACAGCACTACTCTCCTTTGGAGCAGTCCCAGTTTGTCCCTGCGTAGGCAGCAGAGTGAACACCTGCAGCCCCCCCACAAAATTCGGATTTATGGGCTGGGCACAGTGATCTGGAGGGAGTAAAATCCAGTGGAGGAAATGATGTGGGTTTGGGGTGTTTTTGAGCAGGTGGGATGAACCCAGGCTGGCAGTATTCTCTAAAACACTGACTGGTTCTCTGTTTCTGGTCCCAACAAAGTCAGTACAGTGACAGGACAAGGGTGAATGGCTTCACTCTGAGAGTAGGTTTAGAGTAGATATTTGGTTATCATTCTGCCCTGTGTGGGTGCTCCTGGCACAGGGTGCCCAGAGAAGCTGTGGCAGCCCCATCCCTGGAAGTGCCCAAGGCCAGGTTGGACGAGGCTTGGAGTTCCCTGGGGTAGAGGATGCTGTCCCTGCCCAGGACAGGGGGTAAAATGATCTTTAGGGTCACTTTTACACAAACCATTCTGGGATTCCATGAAGAGCAGAAGCCCCAGGGCCTGGTGGGCAGCAGCTCCTGCAGGGGTGGAGGTGATGGTGCTGGAGCTCAGGAACTCCTCCTGAGGGTCCCTCTGGCATTATTGCCACGAATCCTCCTGCCAAATCCTGCTCCAGTGATGGATCTGGCTGTGTTACCACACTGACTCCACTTAACACAGGAATGCTGAATTTATATATGACTGACAAATACATCTTTTTATGCACTCTTGAAAACCAGCAGCATAATTACCAAGGTCAATCTATAATGTTTATTTCCTTTATAAGAGACATTATAATTTCACTTTAGGGAAAAACAATTTTATGCATAAAAATAATAACAAATATTAAAGTCACTAAAATAATGGAACCAGATCACTCTACTAATCCTAAATTTAAATGCATTAACGATCTCCCTAACATTAAAGGTCTGATAAGCCAAATTAGATTTCTTGTTAGCATAATTAATCTTCCTTTTCAATGAAGATATTACAAGGGAGTTAATTTGAATCCCAAAGGCATTTCTAAAATTGAATTATATAGATAAAGCAAATATTTGACCTTTTACTGATAATTGCTATGAAAAATCAACATGTAAATGAAGCTTGTGAAAACCTCTCCTGAAAATGGTATTTTTGGGGAAATAAAATCCTCTATAAGCAGAATCCAAATCATTTAATGCCTTAAAAGAGAGGTAACCTCTACCTTAACCTATAAATTGAGAGTTTTAAATTACAATACTGAGGTCTGTGTTTATTAACAAATAATTAAATGGAATCAAGCAGAAGTGATTATGCCAAATGCAGGGATTATCTGGTTTTATTCACAGGTCATTAAATTTAAAATACTGCTGGTGTTAGCTCACCTTCTTTTCTGAAATTTTTAGTGTCATTAAATGATGATAAAATTTATTGATTTAAATTGCTCCCTGACTGCAAGGGGCTTTTTCATGGCACTGAATTAGTGTATATTTGCAGAAAATTTCAGTGTAGAAACCACATTCACTCCTCTGTCACAAACTGCAAAAATCCCACCTGTCTGGAGACTCACTGGCAGAGTTTGGGATTAGGAAGGTGCCTCAGTCCCTTATGCTCAGCATGGAACCCTCTGGCTGGTGGGATTTGCAGGACTGAACAACAGGTCATCAAACAAGTAAAAAGAGCATCCAGGAGAAGCTTTTTTTGCCAAGCTTTTGAATTAAAATGTCCAGGACACAATTTCCTTGTGTTTGCACAACACCACCAGCCAGGGCTTGGTCTGTGCTTATGGTCACACATCCCTGCAAGGACTCAATAGTCCAACAGGATAAATCTGTGTTGAAATTATTCTTCAGTCACCCATAAAACCAGCAAGTTTCCTACTAGCCAAACTTTTGGCACGTGGATAGGCCAGGAAGTAAAGGAAATTTTTTCTCCTGCTCTGAGCTGCTCCATCCAGCCCAAATTCGAGGCCAAACAAAGAACTAAAACTGAACTAAAACTCATTTTGCAAACATTCTGCCCCTTTATTTCTACTAATTTGAGGATTTTTATCTCCAGAATGGTCAACAGTAAAATCAGCGTGCTTAGACTGTCCATTGCCAAACTTCTGGAGCTGCTCAGAGCCAGGATTGGGTTCTCCAGCACAGCTTTGTTCTCAGTACAAGGTATAAATCTCCCTCCTGACACAGCCAGCACAGAGCAGGCCAGAGCTGCTGCAGTTCTTTGGTTGTGCTGGGAAGCATAAAGGATCCTCAATCTTTTAAGCACTTTGGAAATATCTGCCCAGGAATACGTAATTACCTGATTTTTCCACATCTGGTTTGGACTTCAATAGCACTGATAGAAGATGGTCTCAAGAAGGAATTTGATTCTGTTCAAGGTCAGCAGGATGCTGCAGAGAAGCATCACTCTTACATTGAAAGACTTCTCCCAGAAAATATTATCTAGTATATTCTAGATCTCAAGTCCCTGGTCTTTAGCTATAATTTCTTTATTAAATATCACAAATGTTCATTTGACTTAGAAGGTGTCTCTTTCTCTCTCTCAATAAGGGAGAATCTTAATTTAGACACAGAAAATGGCCCATTTTCTGTAGAATTCAAAGTAAATATCCCGTCTCTTACTCTAAACTCAGTCTGTTCTGCTGGAATATTTGCAGTAAGGGACATTTAAATGGCCCAAATGAAAGTCATTTTCTTTGTCATTATTACACTGGATTTTTCTATCTTTCTGATTAGATTAGAATTGAATCTCGTTGAAAGAAATTGAATTTGTACATTTCCCTACTCATACGATCTTCAAACACTGAACTTCCTAGCACCAATTAGTCTGCCCTGATCGGAATGAACCTTCAGAGATCTCCCTATTGATGGGAAGAAGGAATGAAAATATGTTGATGAAAAAAATGATCAATTGATAAACTGCCACCTGCATAAACACACTCATGCTCTCTTCAGGTTATTATGGCATTTACTGGCTTCTTCAGAGCTTCTCCAATGCTGGTGGCTGCTGAAAAACTGTTCTGCTCTGTGTTTGTAAAACATTCACACCCTTTGTTCTGGTGGTCATGGTCAGTTGGGAAATTGCTGTCACAGGGTATCCCTGCATTGCACATGGTTGAATTGTGGTGTTTTCACCCTGCAGCAGGAAGCTGGTTTAGTGTGCTGGGGCTTGTAAATCCCCTCTGGGAGCAGCTGAGTGTCCCTGTGCCCATGGTGACATCAGCACCTCCATCCAGGGTTCTCCTGGACACTCCTGTCTAAGCACTGGAACACACCTTTGTTGTTACACTTTATTTTGTGGGCGTAGAGCCCTCTTTCCATCTGTTCCTGTTCACAAACTGAAAAAAACCCAAATATTTGGACCCCTATATGTGCCAACTGACTGTCTTTTTTCACTAGGAATCCTCTCTAACACCAGATCATACAACCCAACTCAAGATGGCAAAGGGCAAGTCAGTGACATCTCCTGCAGCAAGAAGCAGGGGAGAAATGTGTGTTCACATGTGAGTGTGTCAGCAGCACACTCAAAATAATGGTCAAAAAATGGTCAAAAAGCTCCATGCCAACTCTCAGGCTGTCACTACTGTCAGCTGTGTGCCTCTCCTCTGTGGTGAACATCAGTGAGATCCTGAGAAGGGACAGGGGAGGGTTGGTGAAAAGTGTAGGGGAAAAGCACAGGATTTCTACAGATCAGGGAGTTACCAATGAGAAGTTAATCATGAGTATTCAAGGCAAAGGAGATGATTTCTGACAGTCACCCAGAGCTAAATGATTGCTGAAGAGAAGTGAAATTCAGCTGGTTTTGACACAGATGTGTTTACCCTTCTGTGAGCTGAGAATCACCTCGCTGGGGCTGGGGTTTGTCTTCAAGCCAAGAGTGGAGAGGTGAAGACAGATTTAGTTACTGCACAAATGAGATGTGTTTTTATATTGAGAAGAGTCAAGGAAATATCTATCAAATAGAAAAAACAAAATTTCAGCAAGCAGAGACAATGTTAGATCAGAACCCAAGAGACAAAGTGCAGGATCACTCTTAGTGGAAGCCTGGAGAGAAAATAGGAGAATTCCAACTTTGAAACATTTGGCTTCATTACTCTTCATTATTCCTCAAACAATCAGAGCTGCCTCAAGTCATCTTCACACAGGGAGTTTTTTCCCCCTGTTTTGAATATTATTCCACAGGCACACTCCCTGAACCAGCTCACGTTCATGCTGCCTTTTAAACTGACACATTGTGGGAAAGCTTCTGCAGTCCCCAGAAACCAGACACGGCCCTCTCTGGATATTTGTTAGTGTGTAGTAGAGCAGTAGCATTAAAAAAAAATAAAAATAGCTCTTCCAAATAAAATGAGCAGCTGGTGTTCATCTGTAATCAACAGAGAGAGGTAGAGATATTTCAAGGGGGTTACTCACCAGGAGATATGTCTGATATAAGGTTACTCAATGGACTTGTCCTCATCTCACAGGTGGCACAGGGGCCATGGATGCCTAGCACAGTGGTGGATGGCAGTAGTCAGCTAAAATTAACCCATTTAAAGTGGCTAATGCCTTCCAGATTGCTTGGGGGATGAATGGAACTCCAGGAAGTTGGAGTCTGAGCACGGAATGAGTGAGACTGTGGAGCACCCTTTATCTTTAGAGCTCTTGGAGGCAGAGGCTCTCTTCAAGCAGAGGAAGGTGGCCTTTGCAGAGCTCAGGGGACAGGACACACCTCTGACCCTGCAGCACAGCCTGGCACAGCTCAGGTCCCCTGGGACACAGCGAACACAGGCAGGGCCAGGAAATCCAAAGGCAAAACTCCTGGTCCCGTTTGTGGATCCTGGCCCTCCAAGGGCTCCTCTCATGGATTCCTCACAGAGGACCCAAGCCTGCAGTTTTTGCTCTGCCTGATGCAGGAACCCAACATTTTGCAGACACCCAGGGGAAATTCTGCTCTGCTTTCTGTGTGGTGGCCTTTCCACATAATCCCTCTTGGAGGGACAGTGTCCTTTCGGGGGGAAGGGGAGGATGGCTTGTCCCTTGTCACTGCACAGAGACAGGTACTGAGTGCTCTTCCCCTCAAGACAGCATTAGTGACACCTATTTTTAGCATCAAACAGTGCCTTTACAAAATCTCCATCTCAGAAGCTAATGAATGTTTCCTAAAGGAAGATATTTTTGCCAGCTGTTGGCAAAAGTTATTTTGCTCTTAGTTGTGCATTCACATGCTTGAGTCTGATAACAGTGGCTGCTGTGGAAAAACGCAGTTTCATGAATAATATATGTTCCTTTGGAAAAAAAAAAAATCCACTCTGTTTTAGGTACCAGGAACCTCTCAGTCCACCATTGTCAGCTTTGCAAAATCTGGTATTAACCAACACATTCAGCATCGTCTTGAATAATGATAATTCGTCTGTGTTCACTTCACTAAACTATCATATTTTTAAGGATTAATCGTGATTTGCACTTCTGCTGAACATTAAACATTTAATGCAGATGCTCTAGTCATTGCCTGAGCTCTAAAGTGGGAAATGTCTTCAAAACTTCATAATCCTTAAGAGATTTAATGGTGCTAGATCAGGCTATTTGCATACATACTTATCCAGGCACATTTTATACCAGCATACACTGCAAACAAACGCAGCTTTCTTCTTGTCATGTTCTCAAGAATACGAGGTGGGACACACAGATTGCAACTGAAGGGTCCTTTCTGGATGATTTGCCCCTACCAACATCAAATTAATGTGCTCGTTAATAAGAGATTTTCTAGGAAGAGCTGCATCCCTGCCTGCCATGGGCTGGTTGTCTGTGCCTCTGGGTGAGATAAGTAGGCTTGATCCCTTTCCCCTTCTGCAAAAAGAGGCAGAGGAATGGCCTTGTCCTTGTCCCCTGCCCTTGCCTGGCCTGTTGGGGTGGGGCAGAGCATTTACATCTCCCTCCACTGGCACCTATGGGCTCCACTCTGCTATGAATAAACAGTTTTCCCCTCTCCTGCCCCTTACTCCAAAGCTGTAAACAGCTCCCAGACTCACTGCAGAGCTCGGGCACGGAGCCTGAGCCCCGGCAGGAATGCAGCTCTGGGGCAGGGGAACAGGCAGAGGAGCACCGGCTCCACCCTAGAGAGCCATCAGTGCCCGGTTATTGTCCCTCTGCCCCGGGCACCTCCAGCCTGCAGGTCACCCTGCACCTTCCCCAGCTCCTCAGGCTTGCACGGAGTTACCTTGGATGGGGAACAGCCTGGGGATCGAGCAGGAGGAGATGATGCAGGACTGTCAGCATTTCTGATCCGGCAGTTCTGGTGTGACAGATCCCAGCCGGGCTGGAGCAGGGCAAGGTAGATGGATTGCTTTGCTCACAGCAGCTCTCACAAGGGAAGTGCTGAATGGTTCAACTTGGCCATATTTCGTTTCCAAAAGATGCCCAAAAAATGGGGCAATTTTTAAAATTGTAATTGGGGTGTGAACAGGGTTTGACAGAGGGAAGCTGGGAGCACAGAGGCAGATTTTGTACACTTAGGACAATTATATGGGAGATTAGCACCTCCTAATAAGCAGGTATTAACTAGAATCTGTCTGAATTATGCTTTTAATTACAATTTCATTTGTGATGGTGTTGTATTTATTACAATAAACTTCCAGTGTATTTCTTGTATTATGTATTGGAGTGAGGCTTAGGCTGCTCAATGTATGAGCTGAATGTGAGAGCTTATAAACATTGCAGTGATTGCCAAG
>VZTR01004999.1:1207231-1297189 GCA_013400775.1 Chaetops frenatus
AGCCATCAGTGCCCGGTTATTGTCCCTCTGCCCCGGGCACCTCCAGCCTGCAGGTCACCCTGCACCTTCCCCAGCTCCTCAGGCTTGCACGGAGTTACCTTGGATGGGGAACAGCCTGGGGATCGAGCAGGAGGAGATGATGCAGGACTGTCAGCATTTCTGATCCGGCAGTTCTGGTGTGACAGATCCCAGCCGGGCTGGAGCAGGGCAAGGTAGATGGATTGCTTTGCTCACAGCAGCTCTCACAAGGGAAGTGCTGAATGGTTCAACTTGGCCATATTTCGTTTCCAAAAGATGCCCAAAAAATGGGGCAATTTTTAAAATTGTAATTGGGGTGTGAACAGGGTTTGACAGAGGGAAGCTGGGAGCACAGAGGCAGATTTTGTACACTTAGGACAATTATATGGGAGATTAGCACCTCCTAATAAGCAGGTATTAACTAGAATCTGTCTGAATTATGCTTTTAATTACAATTTCATTTGTGATGGTGTTGTATTTATTACAATAAACTTCCAGTGTATTTCTTGTATTATGTATTGGAGTGAGGCTTAGGCTGCTCAATGTATGAGCTGAATGTGAGAGCTTATAAACATTGCAGTGATTGCCAAGACTTTTATGAAGGGTGAGTGATTTTATTCCAACTTTAAACCCTTTCTCTTGCATTAAATGCAAGAAATATTTCAGGTGTCTGCCTTCATTCTTATCTTTAGAAGTTTAACTCCATCATCTTTGCCTATTAGTTTTCTCTTTCATTTTTAACTGTTGCCTAAAATTCTATTTTTTTTTTTTTTTGCCCCAACAATCTGTTTCTATTAGAGGTACAATTAGTATTTGGATCACCTTGTGCTTTTGCTGGATGACCTAAAGGTATTTTTTTGAGGTTGGCATGCCCCTTCTTTTTCTCGGGTATATTGGTCCACAGCTCTGGGATTGGTTGCTGGTTTTTTCAGTGATGGCAACCTCCAAAATGACCTAAGGAGCTGTTGTGTGCTCTAACAATCCCATTCCATTTCATCCTGTAATATTCTGAGTCTTTACACAAACACCCCAGAGCCAGGACAGCTATAAATTGTAGTGAAACTATTGTGCATTTAATGCAGGTTGAAGGCAGGGAGTGCCTCGTGTGCACGTGATGGAAATATTAATCAGCAGTCTTTAAGGACAATGTAATTAATTCCCTGCACGGGGCTATCTGAGGTTCTTGGGGGCAGTCAGGCAGAAAAGGACAGAGCAGTTGGAGGGGGAAGAGGGGTAAAGGTTATTTAAGTGTGGGAGAAGGGCTCCTTTGTACTCTTCTCCATTTAATGGTTATTGAGCTTGGCTTGGAACAAGGACCTACCTGAAACCTGGCCTTGGTGCATGGAACCAGGTGAGTTGTGGCATAATTTCTTTCAGCTTCCAGGGGCACTCAGGTAGCACAGCTGTACAACAGGTACTGAGAAAACATGAACACAGCTGGAAATCTCCTAGTAAGGTGCTGGTGAGTACCTGGTCCTCCATCTTCTTCTCCTTCCAAGTTTTCCCTCCCACACACTCCTTACCTCTGTATTTTGGAGTTTGTGTGAGTTCTTCCCCATTCTCTGGGTCAGAGTCTTTGCTGAAGTTTGGGGAATACAAACCAAACACCTGGTTCTGCAAAAATAACAGTGATGATTATCTGTGGCATTAACTCCTACTCCCATGGTGTGTTTCCTTTAATTTCTATCCCAATAAATTCCCAGCTCCCTGTGCCACAGGTAGAGTGGTCCTTCGGAGGGCTGCGTGAGCCTCTGCAGGGAGCTTCAGCTAGAATTTGCTGTGGTTTTCCCTAAATGAGCTCCAATTTTTTCCGTTTCTAATGCCATCAAATCAGAGCTCCAGATCTTGTGCTGAAAACACAGTCACCGTGTTTCACTCACCCTTCTGCACGGAACCTCTTGTATTTTTCCAGTGCAAAGTTCTTTCCATCTGAATGGAAACTGAAGTTTGACTTTATTTCCTTCGACTTGAGAACTTTTGTCAGCTGGGTTGGATCCAAATTTCCTCATTTTTACTGTGTTTTTCACACTCTGCCTGAGGCTTCAGTGTTATAACAGGAAAAAACCAATCCTGGTCCCTGGGGGTCTGTATTGACTATGACTCCTTCAACATCTGGGATTTTCCCACCCCAACAGATATGCAAGCACAGAGAGACTTTATTTTACTGGCTAATTCTGCAGGAAATAATAAGACATGCAAACCAGTGAGACTATAAACCAACCCCATTAAAAATCATTATTGTCAATTTGTGCCTCGTACCTGCGGCTTGTGGAAACTCTCGCCTGTGGTTAACCAGAAGTTGTTGTTTATGTGTTCATGAGCTTGAGCCCAGCATATGCTTAATGGCTCCTCTGCTCATCTCTGTCACCGTGGTTTTTGTCACTGTTTTTGGAAGGCATTGTGGCCACAGCAGTCACAAACTGCACGTGCCCAGCATGGGCTGCTGACCTTCTGGTGAGGGGTGCCTTTGGTGGAAGGTGGGAACTTTTGTCCTCCTCTCCAGCACTGCTTTTGTCTGAAGAACTGCAAGGAGAAATATTGGGCAGGAAAAGGGCCACAATGGCAACTCCTGGCTTGGAGTGAGAACAAGGCCAGACCCATGAGAGGGGGCTCAGAGATCCAAACATGATCTGGGTAAAAGGAGACAATATTCCAGCTGCAAGGTTAGGGTTCTCCCCATAGGGGAAGATAAATTTGAGGGTTTCTTTTTTTTTAATATTCTAGAATCTGAAATTATTTGATTGATGACTGTGGATGTAGGGTCCCATGTAGGAACACATTCTTCAGGGATGGTTTGGGAGGACTGCAGATACCACTTCTCCAAAGTTTTTTCCTGAAACCCTTGCTCACCTGTCAGCTGCATCTAAATGTGTCTGAACTTCACGGACAGGGAATTTTATTTATTTAAGTCTTTGAGGAAGTTGGCATTTTTATACCATGGATAAAAAGCTGGGAAAAATTGGTGCTGCCAGCAAATATTTTCCCTGTAATCAGAGGGAGAAGTTCATAGTGGAGCTCTCCTGGAAGTACTGGTGGGCTTGTGCAGGGCAGGAACCCAGGAGAAAAGGATCTGATGGCACAGGAGGCACTCAGGCCCAAGTGTAGGTGTGTGATTTCTGACAGCTCTGACATTGGGAGTTGCAGCTGTCTCTTTAGTGAGGGATAAGTGGCCCTCCCCTGGTGTGCCCAGCAGAACTGGGAGGTCCCAGACCTCTGCTGAAGCCAGCCCTCCATGATCAGTGCAGTATCTGCTCCCTTCTTAAAGATGTAACCAGAAAACCAGAAACCCAGCTTTCCTGCTCATGTTTTAAATGGAATTAGTGAGAAATGCCAACTATTACATTAATGTCTGCCTTTTTCTTATGATGCTGTAGGAGTACTACCTCTCCTGAGCTGGTGAAATGGATATAATCTATAACTGTTCAGGGAATTAATATTCATGTTGTTAAGTTCAACATATTGCTCTCAGTTCCACATCTTTTTGGTTTAACAAGCAATTTCAGACTTAAAATTATGAGCTTGGTTGCAAATGCTGCACCTCTCTTTGGGGTCTGGAAATGTGAGTTTTACCAATTAAAGTGGAAATATGATTGAACTGCACAGTAGAAAAATCAACAGCCAAATCTGCAGCATGTGAGATTAAAAATGATGTGATGGGACCTCACCAGAGACCAGTGTAACCCCCAGCTAAAGAGGCTCTCTAGAAGAGCTGATTTTGTCCTGTTTGCATAGTTTGTCCCTGGGGAGGCTAACGGTGGGGTCAGAGCATCATTCCTGGCCTAGGCTGCAGGCAGAAACCTTTCTCTGGGGTCAGTGCAGTGGGAGTCCAGTGCATCTCTGCACAGCATCAGGTGCAGGTGGTGGAAAAAATACAACATTTCCAGCATCTCTGGCCAATACCCAAAGTCAGTCTTGGTTTTGGGGTGTTGGTTGGGGGTTTCTTTCTATTTTTATTTCTTTTCCAAGCAAGAATGTCTTAGGACAGATGTTCTGTGTCTCTAAAAACACAAATTCCAGCTCGTCTCCCTGTTACAGCTGAAAATCTCTGTCAAAGACACTCCCAAAACACAGCTTCCTGGGCTTGCTTTCTGACCTTCAAATTCAAGGGGTTCCCCCACCCCTTCCAAGTGCAGCTGCAGTACAATCTGTGGCACTCTGGGAGCAGTATTTAAACCAGAGCAGTGGTGATTAGAAAAACCTCCCCTACCCTTCCATTGGAAGATTCCATGGTTCAGGTGCTCCCTTTCTGCCAGTCCAGCCCCTTCAGAGGACCATTTTGCCCAGCAAGATAGAAAAATATTTCTCCATTGCATTCCTTCTCCAAAGTTATTTTCCAATGTGTTTTAATCTTTTACCTCCTCTTGTCTCTGTGTGTTTTCAGGAGTGTAGTAAGTTAAGCTCATCAGGGAAAGCTGCAGTATGTGACTTGTTAGAATGGGCAGCAATCATCAAGAGTAGATGTTTTTCATGATGTTTAAAGGTTTTTAATGAGCAATTTATCATCAACCAGCTTCTGGAACATATTTGTTGGGATTTTCTACCATAATCCCAAGCAGTGCCTGGGATTTTTTTTTCTGATCCCTAGAAAGTTATCAGATTTGAAAAAATACTTGAGAGGCTATTTTTTATTTCAATTAAAAAAAAAAAAATCAAATATTTGCCTGAAGCTCCCGGTATCCTCTGTAGTAATGGTGGGGTTTTTTGTGGTGCTGAATTTCACAGCTAAAGCCCACATTGCCTCTCTAAAATGTTTTCCCATCTCTGAGTTCTAGTGGCTCCTTCAGTGTCCAGGGGTCAGAGCTGCTGGGAGCTCTTCTGAGTTGCTCTTGTTGACCTTGAATGACTTTGATGCTGAAGCTGAAGGCCCCTTCCATCTCCCCACCCATCTGTAGGCACTTCCACAGATAAAGAAATAATAATCCTCCACACCATTAAATTCAGGAAACTGATGCACTTCACATGTGGAAAACAAAAGCAATGGAAAATCTTGCTAATTTTTACACTAATTTACCTCAAAGGGAATAAGAAGTCTCTTAAATCTGATGTTAATTTTGTTTACTTAACTTCCTCGTCAGCACAATGACCTTTCATCCCCGTGTAGGAGCAAATTAGTCAAGAAGTTCTTTGAGGGAGACAGGAGAACTTGCCTCAGCCTGATACTGAATAATATCCAATTAAAGGTACATCTAAACAGCTCTGCTTTCCCTCCTAGAAGGAAGTTTCAGATAAAAGAACAATGTGGTATGCCTTTTATTTACCACTTTACAAAATCCCTCCACGTAGTGCAAACAACCCTAACCCTAATGTGCCTGATACAGGATTTGCAACGCTCTCCATTTTCAGGAAGAGGATAAGAAGCTTATTACTGTTTATCAGGGGAGGATAAAAGATTCCCTGTTCCCCTTGCTAGGAGGGGAATGTTTATCAACAGTCAGGGAAAGGTGGGTGGGAGGGAGGTATTTGGGTAACAAATCTGCAAACACACAGAAAATAACGCTTGTAAAATACAAACATTAACAAAATAAAGTCTGTTAGGTGAAAGGAAAATTCTTCCTATTTGTTAATGGGATAAGAGACACTGAGCACGCTCTTTGGTGAGAATAAGGGGGTGATGCTCCAGCTGAACTCCTTTGTGGTATCAACACAGAGATCCAGAGGCCTCTTGAGGACTGGGAGGCAGCTGAGCAGCCACCTGGGGACTGCTGAAGGGAGCAGGGGATGCTGGATGTGGCCACGGTCGAGAGGGACCAACGCCTGCTGTTCCTCTTTCTTGGACAAAGGTTTGCCCCCAGGTGGGGAACTGGGCAGGGAGTGACACTGATAGGAAAGGAAGTGAGGGCTGGAGTCCAGATGTGCCTTTGCTCACCAGGGATGTGGCATGGAGCTGGACAGGGGGTGGTGCCTGGAATTTCGGGGTGTGCAGGCTTGAAAGACTTGAGAGAGAGAGAGGCATCTCCAGCATCATTTCTTCTGCCAGGTTCACTCTCCAGGGAAAACTAAGCTGGTTGTGCTCAGTTTTCAGAGATGGTGAACAGGAAAAGGAGAACTCACACCCACATTTTGCATTCCAAGGGATGCCTGTCCTCTCCTCTCTCTGCAGGGAGCATTTCATGTCCTCAGCCCTGCTCTCATTGTCAGGTAGATGTAAATTTAATATCCTTGGGTTATAATGACAGAAACCAAACAAGTGCCAGGCATTTGTCACAGTCAATGAATGAGACAACGTGGCATCAGGGCAGAGGGTTGGATTCACCAGGCTGTGAAGGCAGCTGCCCACAACATCACCTTCAAGGGCTTGTTAAGGAGAAAATCGAGTGAATAAACTGGTGGGAGGAGGAAGAGGAGGAAAAGGCCATGGCAGCCCCAACCCATCAGGTGCTGAGATGCCACAGAGTATGGGTGGGCATCAGGAGAGCTTAAATTTAAACATATCCAAACTCCAAATCTGTGGCACAAATCTTGTTTAGAACACATTTTCTGGCAGATGGAAGTTTTTCTTTTGGTTAGAAACGGCTCTGCTGCAGCTGGCATGGTGGAGGGGTGACCTCCCAGCCAGGCCTGCACTGTCAGTGTCACACCATGCCATGAGTGTCCCTGGCACCTGAAGGACTGCAGAACTCAACTCCTCTCTCACTTCTTTGGTCCCCCTGGGAGCCATGAAAAGACTCAGGTCATGGAAGCAGCAGTTGGGTTTTTGGGATCCCAAGACACCACCCTGCAGCCAGCTCCAGCTTGCCCTGCAGAGGGACTTTACCATGAACAGCTCCATGGCTGCTTCAGTGCAGTTCCTGCAGCTCTGGCTCTCTGAAGCTACAGATGCAAGGCTTGTGAGGAAGATAATGTGAGGGGTCTTTACACATTAGTGCAACTGGAAAGGAAAAGAAGTTATCCAGCACTCAGACCTTGCTCCAAATATGTAGTGCTGTGCAGAGAGGAGCACTGTGCAGAGAGGAGAGCTGTGCAGATAGGAGGTCCCACCTGTCCCCAAAAGTTCCTCATTTTCATGCTTTGTATCAGTTTTACATCCTCACCAGTCTGTGCCAGTGTGCCTTCCTCCAGATAAAACATCCCAGGAAACTTCAGAAACAAACTATGGGAGAATAGAGATCTTTTCTTTCCTTTTTTTAATCAGGAGATTGAGGGGTTTTTTTTGCTTTGATCAAGGACTTTCAAGGTAGCAATGGTTCTTTCAGAATGAAAAAAGGAAAAATAGACTGCTGTAATTTTTTAAAGTCTGTTTTCACATGCTTCTTAGTTTTTGGCAGCTTCACAGTCTGTCACTTAAATTACTTTTTCAGAGGTAGCCACTAATTTTCTTTGTTTTCTTCAGCCCCTGCAGCTCAGAGCTGAGTGCTTTACAACCCGGAGCAACATCCTTCTCCAACAAATTATATTTAGGCTGACTTAGGCAAAAAGAAACAGCAGACACTTATCTCTGCAGTTTATGTGAAATAAAAGAGCTACGGTGAGGGGCAGTGAACATGCCCTTAAGAAGAGAATTCTGACCCTAATGTGGGATCTCGTGTTAAACTGATTTTGTTCTGTGTCTGGCTGTGTGGCTCCTCCCTGGTCCCAGATGGTGAAGTCCTGCTGCCAGGTGAGCTGTCTGCCCCTCAGGAAGCTGCTTCTCCCCTCAGAGGGAAGTTGGTTTGGAGGCAGCAGGAGCTGATCCTGTTGTGTCCCTGCCTCCTTCGTCCTGGATGAGGAGCCTGGGAGCCGTCTGTCCATCCCCTGCACGGGTCACCAGGATTCCTCCTGGGAGAAATGTTCCTGGGCCAAGAAACCAGCCCAGCACAGGACCACCAGTGCCACGAATCGTGTGGCAGCCCTCAGTCCAGAGGAATAAATCCGTATTGATGGCTCTCTCCCTCCCAGCTCACTCAGCCCTGGGTCTGGGGCTGCAGATGGGAAGGCCAGCAGGATGCTCCTCGGATCTAGATCCAAAGCTCAGCTCCTTTCGGATGAGGATTTAGTTTTGGGCTTCTCTCCAGTTGGGTACAGACTGTGGATTCCTGCATTGCTTATCCTCCCCTTGACGAGCCCTGCAGCTCCAAGGATAAGCTCCAAGCTTATCCAAGTTCTTGGCAGGATCCAGCTGCCAGGCTGGGCTGGCAGGGACCAGGGCTGTGTTCTGGCCTCTCCAAGGGATGCTGAGTGGCTGAGTGGGAATGCTCTGGGGCTTGACAGCACACCAGGCACATCCACACTGGCAGGGGAAACTCACACTTTGCTGAGGTGCACGGGTTGTTTTCCTTGTGAATGCTGCCCTAGGAAATGGTGGGGTTGTTGGGTTTTTAGGGTTGTAGGTTTTTCAGGGTTGTGGAAGAGATTCCTCTGTTAAAGATGGGATCTGGGGAAAAAGGGGGGACACGTCTGCTCTGAGATCTGCTCCCTGCTGTTGCATGACAGAGTTTTAATGTGAAATTCCCCAAACCTTCAGGGTATTGTCCCAACAGCATGGCCTGAGGACCTGTGCTGGGTCTGTGCTGCTCTGACAGCAGCTTGGTGAGATGGAAGGTGGGGAAGCTGCTGCCCCAATCAGGACAGTGTGTGAGAGACACATCGTACCCTCTTTAATGGCAAAAAAAGGGGAAATATTTTGTGGTTTATTTGTTTTGCCCATCCACAAAGCCTTTTGAGGGCTGTGCTTCAGCTGAGCCTCTGTGCTTGCAGCGTGAGCAGCTGTGGGTGCAGACCTTCCACCCAAAATAAACATCCATGACACCTCTTACAGCCAGACCTGCTGCCAGAGAGGCTCCCCAGCCCTCTAGCAGCAGGGGAGTTCCCATATCCCCTTTCCAGATAAATCTTTCCCCCTGGAGTTTAACTCCAGCAAAGGAATTATTTGCTCTTACAGCCTGTTAATGAATTTCTGAAATAAGGAATTAATTACCGTCTGTCTAAATTAGAATTGCCCTATCCTTTGAGATCCATCTTTTTGATTCTAATTAATTTTAAAAATTACTTTCATATTCTACAGTAGAGATTCTAATTTATTTTACTCTAATATTATTTCTCTGATAAGCAAGTTAATTTTTAGATCAGAATCCGCCTAATCTCAAATTTGTCACACAAACTCTACTGTGTAAGATACTGTTTACAGCTTTTTGGAGATGACAGATCTTGATGCACAAATCATTCTTTCTTCTTTTCTTTTTTAACCACCTGAATGTGTGTGGTCAAAGGAGATTAATTGAAACCATTCACTGTGCTGTGTTTAGGAAAGATCCTTAATATTTTAAAACCAAAACCAAATATTAGTTATAAAGCTTCTCTAATTGCTCTTTTTCATGGAGGAAAATGCATGTCTAATTTGCTTCTTTTAAAGAACATTTTCTTTATGGATATTTGCCTGAGTTTGACAGTTATTTAACTGGCTGTTTTTATTAACTCATGTTCTCAGAACCAAGTGCAGTGGCAGCTGGGGAAAATTCAAATATCAATTTTATGTTCTTATCAAAGCTGCCATCCCACAGGCTGCAATAAAACCCTGCAGAGAACTTCATTCTGGTTCCTGTGCTTTTCCTCATGAAGAGCTGTCCTTGTCCTCTGCTGGTGGCAGACCTGACACAGACCCTGTGGGGACATGAATGGGGAATCTGTGAGAGGTCAGGGATGGGCAGAGGGTGGGAAGAGCTGGGTCTGAACCCATGGATGATGTGTTTGCACTCCTGGGCAGAGCAAAGGAGCCGCTGCAGCAAATGCTGAGGAGACACAGCAGCCTCTCCCTCACCAGCAGCATTTTCCTTTCTTTTTGTTTTTTTCCTCTTTCCTGTGTTGCTTCTTTTCCTCATTGCTGTGTTTGTGTTTTCTCTCTTTCCACCTTTGTGTTTTCTTTATAATTTGATGAAAGTTAAAAAACCTAGTAGCAAGGGACAGACAAATAACCTGAAGTCTTACAATGTCACCAAAAATCTTGCAAGCAAAGCCCCAGAGAGTCCTGCAAGAATTTCTGGGGGCCTCAAGGGAGTTTGGATTGTCCCACTTGGATTGTGTCAATTGTGGACAAAACCCTAGTGCTGAGTGTCCTGCTAAGCTGATCTCTGGGCTTCTTTCACCTCTCCCTGGGGGCACTACAGATAATTTTTTGGACTTGGGTGGAGTTGGGGGGCACTGGTGCACAGTGGGCAGAATCTCCTGTCTGTGCATCTGCTCCATGTGTCCTGTAAGAACCAAACTCCCCACATTTGTATTCAAGCTGTGAAAGAACCTCCCCAGTCATTTTGGACAATTTCGTATTGTAGTTTGTTTGAGTTCCTAAGCGCCTTCTATTTGTATTTTTTAATTCCCACCTGTGTGGGGGCTATGGATCTTGGATTATAAGAATCCCAGATGCTTAGCAGATGGTTAGCTTGAAAAAATAATCAGAGAGGCAGCAAAATTGTGTTCATAAGCTCCTATTTATTTCAATCTGGTGTTTTGCCTCGCAACAAGACTAATAAGCAATTACTCTTGCATCTCGAATGCTTATGCAGTGTAAATGCATCTGTCAACCAGATTCAACATCATCAATAAAGTTGCCAAAGCTGTTCATAATTCAATGATATATGCTTTCAACATCTTTTTTGAATATAATTTAAAGATTGCAGTTCTCCGATTCCGACATTATTTCCTGTGTGTTTAAAACACCTCCAGCTGGAAGGATCCATAACTGCCTCCTCTAATCACCTCTGCCTGTGTGGGCCACTGCAAACAGTGCCATTTGGCTTGTGTGAGGGTTTAGCTTTCTGGCTGGGCTCTGACAGGGCTCCCACAAGGGCTGCTGGGGCTGAGGGAGCCTTTCTGGGATATGGAGTATTTCTCCTTCCTTTCTGTCCTGGTGAAATCCACCTCCATGCAGAATTCCTTTGAAGATCCACTGGCCTTACGTGCTGTGCATGAAGGGAAGAAGGGAAGGTGTGCTCTGCAGGGCCTGGGAGAATGTTCTTTTTTAAAGGACATTTGCAGGCAAGCATGGGTAGGAAAGAGGCTGATGTGATAACTCTCTACCTGCATGGAGAAACATTTTAGTGGCATTTCTGGATTTCATCCCAGTTCGACAGAGATATCCTAAACATATTTTTGTAAATCACAGAGTGGTTTGGGTTGGAAAAGACCTTAAAGACCATCCCATTCCAACCCCCTGCCATGGGCAGGGACACCTTCCAGTATCCCAGGCTGCTCCAAGCCCCATCCAACATGGCCTTGTGCACTTCCAGGGATGGGGCATCCACAGCTTCTCTGGAAAACAAATGTATATGAGCAACTCACCTGTACTTCTGCAAGCTGATTCCTTTAAAGCCTGAGCTTTAAAATTATTTAAAACTGGATTCCAGCACAGGCAGCCCCCAGGCCTGGGGAAGTGGCTGGGATTCACAGTGGCCAGGGCTTACTGGAAGGTTCCTGGGGTGTGCCTGCAGCCCCTCCCAGGCTCTCCAGCTCCTGCGGAGCTCAGGAACCAGTTCCTCACCAGGTGGGGATGGACCAGGCTTTGCTTTCCTCCTGTATCTGCCCATTGAGGGACAGAACCAAACTTTAGTCCCTGATCATGGGATTACTGTGAATTTCCTGTTCCCAGCTCTCTCCCAGGTGTCTGTGCTGTCAGGGGCTCTGTGCTTTTCCACTCAGAGTTTTCCAAGTGTGCTGTGTGTGTTCCCCAGCTTGGAGTGGAGCTGCTAATAAGCTGCAGGAAGGGGATGTTCACTGGAATTTGGCTCCTTCTTATCTCTGCCACCAAATCCATGCAGACTCTCTTGGTTTTTTGGGGGTTTTTTTGCTGCTACGAGGAGGGATAAGCTGCTTTTTCCATCAGGATCACTTTTCCTGTGCCCAAGCCCTCTGTTCCCTCCACACACACAGAGAATGATAATGGGCTCTGCCTCTGTTTTCCAGCCACCTACTGGGGTGAGTTTCTCTTTCTCTTGGTTTGCTTTGTGCCTTATAACAGAGTTAGTGGCATACAGATTTCTGAGCAAAGAGAGATCCCAGTGATTTTTTAAATATTTTTTTCCTAAGTCTCTGCTTGAATGAGAATCCAAGTCTATCAACGCAGGAAGCAATCCTGCACAGTTTAATTTCTCTGCTCTCTCAACTGTGTCAACTCCTGAAGGGACAAAGGAAAAAAAAAAAAGAAAGCAAAAGGAAAAAACAGTTAAAACAACAAGCTAGGAGTGGTAGTTCAAGGTTACAAAAAGGAAGTGTTTTAAAACTGGATCTTTGGAAAGGATGTGTCTTCACTGCCAACCCTGTGCAGTTTCCCCTTACCTAGAGATTTAGGGGTGACAAAATGTTAATCTTTTCCCACATCAACAGAAAACCATCCTGGCTGAGGTTTGTGCTGAAGTGAATATATTTCGTCTTAATATCTATTCTTTCCTTGTCCCTCAACAACAAGCCAGATTTGTTCTGACTGATCTTACTCTGGGTTTGAGTTCCTCATTCTCAGATTCTCCAAAAATTAAGTGCCCACTGAGGAAAGCTGGAAAGCTGGAAAGCAGTCAGCTGGACTGTGAGCTCCCAGCCCTGGGCTGGGTTTGGGGGTCATTTTGGTGTGATCCCCTGCTGTGAAAACAAGTTCCCACCACTGCTGGAGATGTGTCCTTGTGTTCAAATCTGTCCCTTGGAGTCTTCAGTTAAATAGACTAAAGATCCAAGTCTGCCAGAGCACCTTCTGCCTTATTCTGTGAAACCAGTGAAGTTGAAACCAAAACACCAGCCATAAACCCTGAGTCTCGATGGTCACTGTGGGGCTCAGGGGAAATATCAGGATCGCTTTGGATGCCGTATTTAACACGTTGCATCATTTTACTCCATTTCATGCTTTCTCGGTTAAGAAAAATTTTTTAGGACCACAGAAAAAGTGAAAAGGTCAGGATGGCTTCCCCATCCCAGCCAGCTCCTCTCATCTGAGCTGTTAAACCCAGCCTGGGTTTACAGACAAGAGGTGCAAGGGAAAAAAAGATGGTGGAAAAATTTAAACCACTTTATGGATGTTTAATCCCATCTCAGGGTGGAAATCTACAGAGCAGTTAATGTGTGGTATGAGGGGTTTATTGGCACTGGTGAGCGATGCAGTTGCCACACGAGCCTATGCTAAGAAAACCTTTAATTGGCACTACTTAACTCTGGTCTCCTGAGCCAAAACTTGTTGCCCTCAGTCAGATGACCGACCTTTGGGGATGGAGCCAAGCCAGAGTTGTGAGAGGCTCTCCCAAACATGTGGCCTGCAGAACTCAGGGTTTTGGTGGGCTCAGCAGGTCCCCCCTCTGTAATCAGTGCAGCTGCAAATCTTCAGGTTTGGGCTGTTTTGTTTTTGGATTTGCGGTCTTGCCCACACAAGATGGGAATTCTTCGCTCTTTGCTTTGAGAAGAAAAGCCCTGGTTCTGGAAAAATTCTATTTTCTAGAAATACCAAGTCTAGTGGGCTTGAAGGTTGCATCTTTGTTGGCAGAGCTGCAGCAAGGGTGATGCCACACGACCCCAAGGTGGTGGCCACACCATGCCAAGGGTGGCCACTTCTGCAACGCGGCCCAGCCCTTTGAAAGGCAGTGTGTTAGTTTAGGCCATAAAATAATTGAAGGGTTTGGGTTGGAAGGGATGTTTAATCCCATCTCATTCTGCACCCTGCCATGGGCAGGTGTAGCAATAGAGCTGGAGAGGCAAAGTGGGAACACTGCAGAACTCGTGACTGAAGTGGACATGCTACCACTGCTAGGCCGCAAGCCTGGGGCCTAGTCTTGGCAGGTGGAAGAGGGATTTTAGAAAGAAAGCTTACCTTGTAATATTTTACATATTGGTGCTGGGCTGTGCATAGCTAAAATTGAGAAATGTAGATAAGGTTGCTATTGCTTAAACTCATGCTAATAGGTACATAAGATGAGACTGATCAAACAATAAATGGGCTTCTTGCACCCATGCATCGAGTCCCCGTCTCTTTGTGCCATCACCTTCAGGCAGGAACACCTCCCACTATCCCAGATTGCTCCAAGCCCCCTCCTACTTTGGCCTTGGACACTTCCAGGGATCCAGGGGCAGCCACAGCTTCTCTGGGCACCCTGTGCCAGGGCCTGCCCACCCTGAGGCCAGAGAAGGTCCAGAGTGCTCCCATCCTTGCAGGAGATCACGGAGGGGCCTGGTCAGACTCTCCCCTGGGTCTCTGAACAGTTTGTCACTGCTGACAAACTCCAGCAGCAGCTGCAAAATCTCTCATGAGAAGTAGGGAAAACCAGCCCACCTCAGGACTTGCAGGGAGTGCAGCATAAGAGAGCTGCTCTGCCTGCATGAAACTTTCATGCTGTTCCTCAGTTTCCCCGTGTCACAACTCAGTGCAAGTTCTGCAGTTTGAGGAGGTTACCAGGCCAACACATTTCATATTGGTCTTTCTCTCTGCATTATCATCAGCTGTAACCAAAAACAGTCAAGGAGCAGGTGGGTGCCAGCAAGCATTCAGACAGACAGAAATACAAATATCCTTCTTACTCTGCAGCCTGAATTCCATCAGGCAGACTGGCTTTGGGGTGGAAGTCAGTCCTGCTTCTGCCTAAAGTCACATTTTTCCTGCAGAAGAGGTAGAAATGTCAGGTTTTGGGACTGTGTGTATCGACACAAAATAATCAGGCCCCCATCAAGTGTTGTCCCCAGTTATGCTGAAAGCTGCTGATGGTGATGGAGCGAGACAGGCCTGGAAGATCAAACACCAGGCAATCTGTGCTTCATTTCCAACCACCTGAGGCTTCAAAGTGCCAATGTGGTGTCTGCTGGGCTCAATAACTTGAATAGTCCTTTAAAACACCTCTGCTGACCATGTTTGCCATTGTTATAAATTAATAGAGTTCTCCAAGTTATTTTAACTTATTATCCCACACGTGCACTGTGTGTGTTGCTCTGTTAAGGACAGTCAAATTACATCAGCATGGGTTTGTTTTTCCTTAGCCACCATTACCTTGCTAGTTTTTAATCTTTCTTGCCTGGAGGAATTTTTCAACACAGTAACTTTTAAAATCACAATGTTTCTTTAATGCAATGTCTGGAGATGAGTTTATTGTGCTTTTATGCGATATAAGTAAACACATATCTTAAATATATTCCCATCTGCAAAAAGAAAAATATCCTGCCGTGGCTTTAGGCAGGCAGAATATTGCTGGGGACTGTCAGAGCAGCAGCGTGTGCCCCAGGCTGGGATGGGGTTTGTGGGAGGATGCTGGAGCAGCTGCCGGGGGCTCTGCTTGTGTCAGTCCGCACCTCGGGACAGCGCTGAGGATTTCCCAGCAGGTGACACCGGGGGGAATCACGAGCAAAAGGGCACAGATCGCTCTCGGGGGAAGCGGAGAAATTTCCCCTCCCATCCGCAGCCAGGTCGACGCACGATGGAGTTACTGAAATTCGCATTTCACGCTGCTGGAGAAGGCGCGGGTTGCTTGTGTGACTTGGGGAGAAGTAGGCTGGGGGTTGTCGCCTCTTTGGCAGCGTGTTTCAAAGCTGCCAACATCCCTCGCTGCCCTTGAGGGCCAGCGCAGGCCGGCGCTGAGCACTCGGGTCCCGGCCCGTGTCCCGGAGCCTGCGGGAGCTGGGGGATGCTCACACCAGCTCGGGCTGCAGCCGGGCCGGGACAGCACGGGGCGAGCAGCCCAAAAAGCTGTGCAGAGCCAGGCACAGGGGCAGGGCGACATCTCTGAACCCTGCCACCCCCAGGGATGGGAGCAAAGCCTTAACAAAGCGCCGCTGCCGTGCGCTCCCCCCGCCGGACAGGAGGGGTGCAGGGATGGGCCCGCTCCCGCAATTCCCGGTGGCTGTGGAGAACCACCCCGCCTCCTCGAACCCCGAGAAAGTCTCTTTATAAAGGCACCGCCTCTAGATAAGACAGAGATATTTCCCTGCCAGCCAAGCAGCAGCGTGGAGGTGCGATGAGAAGCTCAGCCTCACCTCACTCGCTCCTACAGCCCAGAGAGCCCCTGCAATCCCGGCCGCGGCTCTGGGATCCCAGCCTGTCCCCCCGCCGCCTGCGTGCGACACTCACCAGCTCCCAGAGAGCTCTTCAGGGGTTTTTTTACATCCTCTAGCCCTGCCCCACTGCGTGCCCGAGCAGCTGCCAGGGGCCGTGTGTGCCTGGGCACATCCCTGGCACCAGCACAGGCACTGGGAGAGGAGGATGTGGGGCTGCAGCCCCAGCCCAGCCCAGGTACGGTGAGGGATGGGAGCAACCCCGACCTTGTTCTTCCTCACAAAACCTTTCTGTCTCCACGTGGAGTTCCTGGCTCTGGGAAAGAATCGTATTTCTTCATGCCGAGCAAAGAGGAGAATGTAAAGGGTGAGATGTGGCCTGGAGGCTGTTAAAATTTAAATTTTTCCACTTTTCTGAGCGCTAAATACCATGATCACACTGTCTAAATAATGTTCATGCTCTGGCTGCTGTATTACCTGTCCTAAGCATGATTTACTGCTGTAATAAATTAGCCCCTAAGCCAAAGAATCAAAAATAATTGGCTTTATATCTTGGTCCCCGTTTTATCCTGTTCCTTTTTCCTTTCCACCTGTCCTCTCTCTCCCTCTTACTCATTCTCTGACATTTTTTTCCATTCTCAATTCCTTCTCAGAGGCCACTGTCTGATTCTTTTCCACTCCTCATGCTCCTGGGATTAACAGAGGTGGTTTCTTTTCCTGTTTTCTCCTCTGGATGTTCCAAGCTCTGGCCAGGGGAGCAGCGTGGCCCCGTGCTGGCTGTGTCCCACCCTGGGGGGCTGCAGGAGCAGCCCCTGCCCACGGCAGGTGACACAGGAGCCTCAGCAGAGGTTGATAAAGACATCACTGTCACAGCTGGATTTTAAATGGACTTCAAAATGAGCCACACATGTGATTGCTCTGAAAGGCTCGATGGCTTCCAAGCAGGAAATACTGCAGGGCAGGGGGCCCGATGGGCTGGGAATCTTCTGTGTATCTATTTTTGTGTGCATGTTTCTGTTTCATGTCTTTAACATGAAGGGTTTGACACCACACCCAGCAGCCTGTACCCTTCCTTATGTCACCTGCCAGTGTCAGCACCTCCCACCACATCCCCAGACCATCTGCTTCCAGCTGAGTGGGGCATCCAGCCCTGCCTGAAGGAAAAGGGGTCAGTGGGGGTGTGGTGGATTAACAGGGCCAGATCCAGGAAAGAGATTCGAAGCTTTAGGAAATTGTGGCCTTTGGAGTTTGGCCCAAAATGTCTGACCCCGTGAGGTGTTCCGAAAGCTGCTGCAGCACAAGACACGTGAGCAGGAGTGGCTGATGCAGGCTCTGTTTGCCTCTGGGAGCAGGAAGGGTCTGGTTCTGTGTGTGTGCAGTGTGTGTGTATCTGTGCAGACACCAGCACAGAGGGACAGGCTGATGTTCCTCTTTGGAGTGAGGGTGTTCTACCTGAGCTCCAGTGCTGCACGGGGTTGGTGATGCTGCCTTTGGGCTCACACAGAATCCCAGAGTGATTTGGGGTGGAAGGGATCTTAAAGATCATCTCATCCCACCCCCTGCCACGGGCAGGGACACGTTCCACTAGCCCAGGTTGCTCCAAGCCCTGCCCAGCCTGGCCTTGGACACTGCAGCCCCATCACTGCTGTGTCCCAGCGAGCAGCTCTGAGCCCGGGTACTCCCCAGCAGAGCTGACATGGGAACAATTTGACTGCTCTGAGCAATCCCAGCGAGAACAGCTTGAAAAACTGGAGGCTGTTTTTTGTTTTCCTTTAAATAAATAGGCATTTTCTGTTTTCTGGTGGGTTTTTTTGTTTTATTTTGGTTTTTTTGTTGTTGTTGTTGGTTGGTTGGTTGGTTGGGGTTTTTTTTTTGAGCTGTTAATGTTCATTTTGCGTGCGGGCACGAGGCTGTTCCTGTTTCAGAATGCACACAGTGGAGTGCAAAAATCAAGATTGCATCTCATGCATAATGCATGGCCCAGCAACCCGCTCAACAAATTACCCAAGTAGATTCTTCCGACAGGGCTGGGGGGAAGGAGGGGAAAAATATATTTGTAACAAGTATCTTTCTAAAGAAATGACAAGATAAACACATAAAAAATAGGCATGCAGAGATTTTTCTCCAGGGGGTCAATTCAGAAATTAAAGATAAGGATGATGTGGCTGGAGAGTGTGGAGAGCAGGTTGGGGATGGGGCAGGGGCAGCTGCAGGTCCTGGAGCTCCTGGATAAGAGGGGGGAGCCCAGAGCTACCTGTGGAGGTGTCTGAGGGCTTGATTTGGTGTTGGAAACTTATTAGAGGAGTAACTTCCCATGGAGAGAGGTAGGAAAAGGGATTATTTTGTTTATTTATCACCTTCAGTATGCTGGGTTTGCAGGGATGTGTTGCAGCTCTGTGCTGCTGTGTGACACTGGACTTTGTGCCACTTCTCTGGAAACCGAAGCCATAAAAATACAGATTTTACGAGTGGGAGGTCATTTTATGTGTGGAGGATGGCAAGGAGGGGGACAGAAAGATGGGAACGGGTCAGCAAAACCTTTCTTGTTTCTCTGGTGTCACCAGCCCAGGAGCAGCCTTGGCTTCCCCCCCACTGCTACTCTGCAGCCTGGACAAGACAAGGAGGAGGCCTCTGCTCCCTGCAAGAGGAGTTTTCTGCAAACAGGTGCCAAAGTAAAGGACCACATTCCCTGCCTGTGCCCCGTGCTGTGCCCCTGCCAAGCCTGGATCATTCCCTACAGGACAGGGAGCATCCACTGCCCATTCCCAGGGCGCTTCCCTCAGGAGCCAGCACAGTGGTGAAACCTGGGAGCTGAGCTGTGGCTTCAGGGTCAAACTTTGTAGTGGAGGAAAATGGCATTTTAGGAGCAGACAGGGGTTGTTTTTCCTTCACCCTGGAGGGTGAGGGCTCCACCACCCCGGGCTGTGCAGGCAGCACGGGGGGATTTGGTGGATGGGGCACCCCTAGGAGTCTGCTCCTCTGGAAGCCAAACCTGCTCAGTCTGGAGGCCAAACTTGTTGAAAGGGGTCAGAGGAAGGAATTTGCCTCCAGGGATTTAGAGAGACAGCCCCAAAACTTCAGGAAACACTGAACTTCCCGATAATTTCACCTTGACAATAATGCCTGGACCACTCGGATCTATGCAGGGCACAACTTGAGACCGGGCTTGGCTGGGGACTTCTATCTAATTTGAGTAATAACCCAGGCTCCAAATCTCATCTTACTCATGTCACTCACACTAATGAGCCCAGGCCCGATCCGGCGGGGATGTCTGGGTTTATTTCAGCTCCCTGCGGGCAGGAGCTGGGCAGGAGCCCAAAGCCAGTGCAGCAGCTGCGGGTCCGTGCTGGACTCGGCACCCCCGGCTCCCGCAGCACTCCCGGAGCCGCGGGCTCTCAGCCCTGCCAGCACAACCTGCTCTTGCCATCTAGTGGCAAAATCAGCCCGGAAAGGCTCAACGCTGGACTGAGGAGCCAAGGACGAGGTCAGGAAGGGAAGGAGGGTAAGTGAGAAATGTACGGAGGGAGGTTGTTCTACTCTAGCAGGTTTTTTCCACGTTGTTACAGCCGTGAGGATGCCCTGCTACGTGGTATCCTCAGTGTGATACGGCTGTGCTTGGCTGTTTCCAACATCCAGAGGCCAAAATCCCTCTGCCAGCAGCAGAACCCAGGGTAGGCGGTGTAAATCCCCCTGCATGGCCACCTAGAAGTGACTGCTGGGGTTTAGTCCCAGGAGCAGCTTGGGCTCCCTGGCACTGGAGTGGTTTGATGTCACTCACAGCAAAGACCTGACCTCCCCCCTGCCTGTGCTGGGAGGGCTCTGGGCTCCAAGGAGCCGGTGTCCACAAGTGGCCAGCGTTAGGTTTGGGCTGTTTGCACCTCGGGAATTTGGTACTAAAAGAGCTGCAGGGTGTTGCCACTTCCTTTTTGAGAATTCTTTTCCCATATTGTCATTTTTGTGGAATTTGGGAGCGATGACAGGATTTGCTTTTTGTTTAGTTCAGGAGTGTTTAAAATAAACCCAAAATGTCAGGAGGGCGCATTCACCTCTGCTCAGGTCTTTGGTCTGGACTGGAATGGGAAAAGGTAACCCAAACTGCTCCCACGATTCCATATGGAAGGTGGGTAGTGCTCTGGCCTCTCTGCAAATCTCCCCGGGATCCCACAGCAGCTCTAGGAAGCCCACCCCTCTCCACCCCAGCAGACAGCACCCTGCAAAGCCTCCCAAAACCAGAACGGGCAGCTTTGGTGGAGATTAAAATACTGCAAGATCTGCTGGGGTTTTGTTTTTTAAAACGCCTGAACACATTTGCATTGATTTATTTTTAATACAAGCAGCAACCTGTGAGCTTTGGGTATCACTCCTGTTTGTTCCCTTTGGCAGAGCTGTGTCTTCAGCCGTGGGACAGGCCCTGCTCTGCCCCCAGGGCACTAAATATTGCCTCTTCTCACTGCTACTGTACAGGTGTGCTGCACCTATTACAGGGGACCTAAAGAGCTGGGAAAAGTCTTTGGGTTTTAACTATTTTTCTTCCCCCTTTTTTTTTTCCTTAATCTCAATTGGCCCTTAGCATACTCTTTGAGAAAGACCTCAGCCTGTTCACTGCCTGTGAGCCTGGGGAATGAGCAGGAGGTTCAAGGTCACAGGTAATGACAGCAGTGTCCCCTCTCCCACCGGAGTGCTCCTCCCTGAACCACTTTCTCAGCAATGTTTCCAATCACCTTGCCCACAGAATGAAAGCACAGGCAGCAACTCACTAAGCAAATGAGCTCCTCCTATAATTCCATTTGCTTATGCTGCTTATTTTTCTCCTGCATAATTATTTTTAAAGGAAAATTTAATTTTGTTTAATGGGAACAAAGTTTAACACTTGGTAAGCTTTGTCTTCCACAGTCACCATCTGGTGAGCTTTTTTCCAGGATTTTTTTTCTAATTATTTTTAAACCAGCCCAGTAAATTGTGTGTGGTTAAGAGGCACTTCTCATTAAGATGAAATACCTTGATCTCATAGGATCATTTGTTTTTAAAGAGGTATAATATCCTACAAAAGGTAACGATATCCTACATTTTTTTTCTCCCAGTTAACCCAGTCTCAATGGTGAGACCTGCCCAGGTATGAACTGGGTGCAGCAATGAGAGCCCATGAGAGGAAAAAAGGGGGCAGGAGAAGATCTTCCAGAGGGCACAACAGGGACGATTAAGAAGTAAGTGGCAAATCATCTCAGGAAAGGGAAACATTTAACCTGGTTATTTATTTATTTTTAAGTGCAGATGGTGTGGGGGGAATACAAGGCTGCAAGAAGACCAAGAGTCACAGGAATGCTATTTATAGCTGTACAGCTGTTTCCTTCAGGTGTGATTACTCAAAAACGCAGGATGATTAATTTTGAAAGTTGAAATGTATAGCGGATTCTGATTACATCTGAGTGTCTATAATTTAGCTACTTAGTAAAATTAACTTGACGTTTTTAGTGAGCTGTGAGGACAATAATGTGTGAAGAGACTCAGGAGCAAGTTTGACTGCACGCTCTCCCCTCATCTCCCCAGTTTGCGATGTTTATTTTTAACTTTTCCCGTTTTCCCCGAATCCAGAGGAATGGGCCTGGCTCCCCCTGCTGGCTCCGGGCTCAGCCTCTCCTGGGATGTGGCACCGGAAATTCCAGGGTGGAATTTCCAGGGAATTCACCAGGAAAACTCAGGGACGGGCTGCAGGCTGGGCTCTGCAGGGCACAGAGCACCTCCCAGAACTTGCACCTCCAGGGGAAGGCTGTGGGACCCCCACTGAATCCATCTGTGTACTTTGGAGAGGGCTGGGATGGGGATGGGATTTATGGTCCTTTCCAACCCTGCAGCCCCCATGTGCTGTGCAGGGAACAGCCCCAGCTCCAGGGATGGGTGGAAGTTCCAGCTCTCCCCACGGCCCCACCTCAGAGCACAAACTCAGAGTTTTGTGGAAGCCCAACACAAAAGGGCAAAAGCCAAGGACCAATATAACCCCAATCCTGTATTAAGATCTCCCAGCCCCACTGCCTGGATGCCAAGAGCAAATTTTCTTGTCCAGTGGGGATACCATCAGCTTGAGGGGGGAAAACACATTGTGTTTTGTGTGAAATCAGGTCAGTAAAGTCATGCTTGCACCACAAACTCTGCTTTTGTAACCAAAATTCACTTCAAATTATGGTCTTGTTAATGTTAAACTGAACTATTTTCTCAGTTCACTTTGTGTCACTCAGGAGTTCAATGATCTGGTGGGGCTCCTTTGGTCAGTAATGGCCAAAGTCTGAAGTTTTAAACAAAATAAAACAAACACATTTGTGATTATTTTTCATTTTAATTGTCTGATTCTAAGTAACATTTTCAGACACAGCATCAATCTAAGTACCTAACACAAAGCCCAGCATCAGGCAGCTTCCAGAAGAACCTTCCAGAGATGGTTAAAATGCTTTAAAATATTTACATTTTTCACATTGCTACAAAACAATGACAACTGGCAGAGTATTTTTTTTAACCTACATTCTTTTAGCAGGAGAGAAACAGTGGAAGGTGGATCACATTCTTGATTTTTCAGGACCTGTTTGACTACAATAACAAATAGTTTTATAACATGGCAAGTACAAATATAAAATTTCAAATGTGCCAACTTTAAAAAAATCTGGATTTTTCCTCAATATCTGCAGTACCTTGCTTCTGTAATAAATATTAAAAACCATCTTTACATTACAGAAAATGTTAAATAAGTTATTTACCAAAAAGTGTCTTTTTTTGTCCTTTTTTTTTTTGGTCAAAGGCTGATTCCATTAAAAGAGCTGAACAAACATTTTTTACATCAATAAATAGTAAGGCAGCACAAAGCAAACAACACTCACAAGCCCAGTCTCTATTAGCAGAACTTTCTCTTTCAGAGAATCCTTTTTTTGCTGGTGTGGGAAGGTGATTTTTGATTCTTAGCTGGTGGAACCTGGTTAGAAAAGCAGTAATTATTATTATTATTATTATTGTTCAGTACCTCAATGCCTACAGTTTGTCCCTACCCCATCCTGCTGTACAAGGATGTGCAAAGAGAGGCTTCTATGTTCATCAGATCTTCAAATTAAAGTGATAAGACTCCTCTAAGCAGAAAGATTGTTTTATGTCATCACTTTCTAGCTCAGGTAGGGCTGAGAACAGCACAGCAGCTGCAGAGGGAAGTGTTGATGCTGAGGGGGATGAGGGAGAAGGGATGCATGGAAAAGATTAGAGGAAAATTGAAGGAGGGGCTGGGAATTGTACAATTATTCAGAGTAGAGGGGTGTGAGGAGAAGGATGGGATTTCAGAGTCAAGGAATGTATTCCATCCTTCTGGGAGTAAAGTCTGAACCCTGTGGGAGAAATCAAATCTGAGCAGTGATTACTGAAACACTCCCAGTGATGAAACACCCTGCACCAGCAGAGAGCTGCTCCAAAAGCTTCCCCTGGGGGATCTGTGGTTAAAATATAAAAGCACCACCAGTGACTAACACAGGCTCCAGCTTTTAACAAGGGTGTCTCTGTGAACTGGTGCAGCAGGCAGGTTAGCAGGCTGTGATCTCCTGAAATAAACTGCTGGAAGATGATGACAGACATGAATATTAATCTAGGGAAGGCATCAGGAAGGAGAGGGTTTAGGTGTTTATGTGGTCAGTCATAAAACTCTTAATTCAGCCATCAAACACAGCAGGCTATTTATCACACTAAACTGCTGTCACCCAGGCTTGATTAGGTAGCAAACCTAAAGCAAATCAGACTAATTCTCCAAAATACTCCTGACACACCACTGTGTATTTCTGACCAGCAGAGACCAAGGAATTCAATACAAGCAAAAATGTTACTTACTTCCAGGTTTCCTCTAGCCTTCTTCAAGACATCATGTGTTAAAACCACTGGAAAGAAAGAGGAGATTAAAAAGAATACTGCAAGTCTTTCTAAATTCCCTGTATTTGTCTTATGACCAAATATGAAGTAATGTCTGAGCAGGAGGATTCCCTCAGGACTGCAGGTCCAGAGCAGTGCCACCCCTGGAATGTCATTTCCTGCTCCTGGCCTGTGTTCCACAACCTGCTTTTCAAACCTAAGCATCCTGGAAGTGGTTTGGAAGTTTTTCTGCCAGGTGAAATGGGCAAAGCTCAGCAGTGCATGAACCAGCCCAGATCTGCACAGCCATGCTCAGCACCTGCTTCCCCCCATCTAAGTCATACAGGAAGATTTTCTGTTCATTTTAAGGGGAGATGATGCATGGTCTAACTCCAGTTTGATACTTTAAGTATCCTGCTTGGGCTGGGGAGGGCAGTTAGGAGGGGAGAAGAGGACACATGGCAAAAGAAGTCAGTTCAAGGACAAAGCAACCTCTCTGTGCCATGGGGAAGTCAAAAACCAGAGGCCTGCTCTGAAGGCTTCCAGGTTTTTTCCATTCATCCAGCCCAGTCTGTCTCTGTGGGGCCAGCAGGAGACCTCTGAGTGGAGGAGGGGGTGTTTCCAAACAAAAGTGGTATTTAGAAATGTCAAGTTAAATATGTGAGTCTCTAATCTGTGTCAGTTCTGTAACTGCTGAAATGCACCATGCACAAGCACCAATTTGATATTCCGCTCTCAAAAATAAACAATTTAGCCATAATAAAGATTTTTCATTACAACAATAAGAAGCCAACAACTCCAAGGGTAGAGCTGTCACGAGATAATTACACCCTTGGCAGATTACTGTAATTTGGCACTGCATTGTTCCATGCTCAGAGGTTCAGATGAGGTTTATAAGCAATGAGCTCTCTCGCCAGAGAGAGCACACAGAAGACTCTGAGCCACAAGAATGTTCCAGTCTCTGCCTCTAAATATATTTAGGAATGTTCAGCTACATAACAGAGAGAACCTGAATATCCTCAATGGAGCAGGTAACAGGATGTGTGCAGAATGAAGGCAGGCAAGGTCATCTACTGCAGTGCTTTTCTTTTCTTGCTAGCAAAGGGAGAAGGGAAGAAATCTCAAAAGCAAGTGTAAACATCCTGATAAAATCCAGCAGCTTCAGGTGGTCCCCCAGTTTTGCTGTATGCTTGGCCAGGAATTTGTGTACCAATGCACATTAGAAACATTTCTGAAATTGCTATTTAAGACAAAGGCATCCATAATTTAAGACATCCATAATTCCCATAATCAATGAAACTTGGAGAAAATCACATCCAGGTCTTTTTGTGTGGCAGAGCGCTCTCTGCTCATAAACTCATTTCACCTGGCAAACTGGATTTTTCTAAATCAGAACTATTAAATTCAGCCCATGACAAGAATTTGGAAGCTGTGCCACTGCTGGCACAGCTGCTGCTCTCCAGGCAGAGATTTGCATTACAGAGATTTCAGAAAATGCAGGTTTCAGTTTCTCAGCACCTCATTCA
This sequence comes from Chaetops frenatus, assembly GCA_013400775.1. Taxonomy (NCBI): domain Eukaryota; kingdom Metazoa; phylum Chordata; class Aves; order Passeriformes; family Picathartidae; genus Chaetops; species Chaetops frenatus. The sequence goes on from VZTR01004999.1 coordinate 1,232,563, forward strand.
GAGGAGATTGAATGCCCAGAAAAAAAAGTGAGCAAATGTAGGGCAAGAGCCACTGTTTGCTTTTGGGAAGTGTGGGTGGGTGAAGTGGCTCAGGGATAACATTTTGGCTACAAGGGTAAAATCTCTGCTGATTTATACCTGGCCTGGCTCTGAAAGAACCCAGTGTGTCTGAGATGACACTGGAACTGAACAAACCAGAGCAGTGAATCTACCTCGGGGATATTATTTGGAAAGACATCATAGAAAAGCTTTGATTTTTACATGACAACCCCAAACTGAGCTATTTGGCTATTTGGCTTTTTCTTTTCTGAACAAAACATAATTTATGATTTAATACAAGTAATTTGTACACATATAATATATAGCAATTTTGAAAGATTTGACCAAACACCAGCCCACAAATGCTTGAAACAACAAAAATCTGCAGGCAGAAGATATATGGGCCTTAGACACAAAAATTACAGGCTATGGAGCAAAATAACATTCATCATTCTACATTGCATTTAACTGACTTGTGTAACATATAATATTCTGGTTATTTTTATAACTTTGTATAGGGTGAAAAATGTTGCAGCCTAGATTAATTACTGATAACACAAGTGCCATTCCAGCAAAGACTAATGAGCCATTCAGTCCCACCACTTCAGAGGAGGTAAGAATGGATTATTTGATTTTTTTTTTTTTAACAGAAGAAAATGAACTCCTCCTCCCACAATACCCATATTGCTGTAGCATGAAGGTAGAGGAGAGTTCCATTCAGATCTCTTCTGGTGAGTGAATAAAGTCTAAAGCAGCAGAGATGGATCTCTTCAAACAGACACCTGGCTTAACACAGCTACAATGCTCCCTATGTCCCACTTGTTTTCATGTTTCCAGGTAACTTTCTAGACATGGGCCACTAAGGGTAAAATATAATTCCACAGCATGTCCTGATTTTTGTTAAAAAAAATTACTCATAGCAAGCTTTTGTTTCCCTTATTCTGAGTTTGTTCTCCTGCACTCCTTATCCTGGTGCAGGGCACTGACAGAGCTCCTCGCAGGGCAGTACCTCAGAAAATGCAAAAGCATAATTAGGAAGACTACAGCAAAATCACAATTTTGACAGTGTCAAAAACTTTGGCTGAAAATGTTTACAGCAAACAGTAACTTTGCCTCTGTCCAGAACCATTGTAAAATAGAAAAAAGAGTACCCAAAATGGAATAACCCAAGTAGGAATCAGTGGCAGCTGCATGGATTGCTACATTATCACTGGTTTGTGTGAAACCAGAAACAGATATTCCCTGCAGCCTTTTGTACTTTGGGCAACTTCTGTCCACTGGAATGAGGCTCCATCATTCAGCACAGCCTGAGCCTGTTTGTCACAGCTGGAGCACACAAAAGGGAACACCAATTTTAAAGGTAGCACAGATTACAGAAATAAAAGCAGAATCATTATTAAAGCACACACTCACACTGGTCAATGATGACCCTCTCCATGTTTTCCTTCAGCTGGTTTGTGGAGTGCAGGCGTTTCACTGTGCTGTGCAACTTCTTCTCTTGCTCAGACAGCTTCTTATGTAACCTGAATATTTCTGCTTTCATTCCTTCATCCTAAATTGAGAGCAGAAAGTAAGATATTAAACTATTATCTAAAAGTACTTTCCACATTGGGAATTGCTCAATACTTTTGTACAAGTACCCTCAAGCTTCCTTGAAGTACCAACAACTTAAAGGAGTGAAGGACCCCCACTGAGTCCTGTCCTTCCTCCTTCACATCCATGACACAAGATTCTATGATACAACTACAGTTCTTAGCTGGATTTCAGTGCAAGTAATCTTTCTACTGAGGAAAGTCTATCAGACTGCTGCCTATTTTTGTTCTAAACTAGAGAAGATAAGGAATGCCAGTGCCCTGTCTGCCAGGTTCAGAATTCCAGTTTTCTCCTTGTGTTCTGGTAATGGCTGATGCTGCCTTTATCAATGGGCTCAAAGGCACTGGGACAGTTTAATTGCAAAATTATTTGACAGTATCATTACTAAGGCTCAATTTTCACCACCAATCCCAACAAAGTTCTGGTCAGTGACTTGCACACCAGGACTGTGAGAAGCCTTGGCACATCTGCCAGTGTCACTGATTTGGGTCCTTGTGCAGATTTAAGCTTGGACCTTTTTTTCCTTGTTGTGCCACTTGTTTAAGTAATAAAACTTCTGGAATTTGCCCCCACTATTTATCTCTGCAGAAGAACTGACTACTCACAACTCCTGTGGGGCTGCAGAGAAGGCACTGAATACTCAGGGTATTTTAGAATCCAAACTTCAAGAGAGAGAGATTCTTTCATATTCTGCATTTAAGACATCAGGAGCAATCTCATATCCTTAAGATCAGGGGTGTTGGATAAGAAACTCTAGAAAAGATTCTGTTAGGCTCTAGTTAGGAGCATCCTGGGAACTCAGATCCCCACACACATTAAGATTAGCCTTTCAGAAGTGACTGATGCAAACCAAGGTTCGGATCAGTGTGACAGGAAAGCAGGAGGTGCATCCCCCACATCCTGAAAGCCCTGTGTGGGTGAGATATGTTCAGTCACTGCAATCCAGGCCAGCACAGAGCTGTCTGCATGGATTACACAGGAGGATGAAAATGGAAGTACACACTCTTGCCAAGACATCCCAAATCTGGAGCTGAAACATCAGTGAATGTATCAGACAGCAAACTTCACTCCCACTGCTTTTGTGATTTTATATACTTAAGGATGCTAAAAAATATCACTGAAAATGTTATGAAATTATATATAAAATGTTTGTTTTCTTGAAGTTTGAGGGTTTTATTTCAGAAATATTCTGCTTCCCTTAATAAACACATACAAAAACCTCAGTGAAATCACTTTAGATTTATTTTAAAGCAAGGGTTTGAAACAGTTCCATGCTGAGTGGTGGTATTCTGACAGCAGAGATATTTCATTCCTCGTTTAGCTTACTTTTATTCATTTGCATAGTGCAATCCTTTTTAGTTAAAGTGTTATAAAACTTGTTTTGGGGTTTTGTCACACTTTTAAAAAAGCTTCTTTTACAGCTTTGGCATCAACCACAGAAAAGAAAATGTAGCTGAGATTACATCCAAGTTGGTGATGTTTCTCTTCTTACCAATACACACATCATCCAATTGCATTTGCTTCAAGTAACAGGGAAACCTTTTCTTGTCGAGGTGAAGCATTTGCCACCTCCCTGGGTTTCCTGAATCTCATGTAACAGGATTAGATATTCCAAATTAACACCTGGCCATACAACATGATCAGGACATGCTCAGCCTTACCCTAAATCCATGTGTCCAGAGACTGAGGTCATGATTTTCCAAAGATTTTCCCAAACACTGCATCTGTAACTGGTGCATCTTCCTGGAGACATTCTCAGAGTCCAAAAAACCACCCCAAACTCCCAACCAAACCAACAAAGCCCAGCTGAAGCCCAGCAGTACCTGAATGCTCTGAGCAGTACCATGAGCAGCTTTCAGGGGAAGAGAAACTCTCCAGAGAAGCTTCAGGGAACGTGCAGCCTCTTCTAAAATCTGCTGGACTGTGTGAGTGTTTATGGAAAAGGCATGCAGGGATGCCTGTTCTGGTACCTGTATCACAGGATTAGAGTAATTTTATATTTTATACTTAAAACATTCTGAAAATGTAATCTTAATTAATGGGTTTAATCCAGCTGGTGTGATTTCATATTTAAGATAATGTACACAGCCATTGTGTGCCATAAAAACTAATTTGTTAGTTAAAAAAGGCTGCTGAATTATGTATTATCTGAGAATTTCAGGGAGGGAGGGGATTTATCCTAATAAATAACCATGATTAACAATAGATGATATTTACTAGATTTGCTATGCCACATGGTAACAGTTGGCAACTCTCTTCTTTCTTCATTTGCATTTCGTGTCATGTTATTTGAAAGTCAATGATTACAGACATCAATTTAAGCAATATAGATGTTTCTTCCTTAGCAGACCCTTTAAACTGTTCCATTTAATGCTAAAATAACTATCAGAACACACATAAAATGTTTTCCTCTGTTGACAGATGAGAAAACCAAATTGAAGGAATTGCATAAATCTGAAATAAAGGAGGGAAAGAATGTGAGGGGAGCAAAGGAATTGCCAAAGCAATGGTGCTACAGAAGGGGGAAGGGTAATGAAAGAAAAGCATTTGCAGTTCCTGCCCCAATGCAGGATACAATCTGAATATTTATTTAGCATTGTTATCAAACCAGAATCTTCCTGTCACATAAAATATCCCGTTTGCTAAGTAGTCTGAAACTTCAGTGATGTAAAGCTTGATAGGAAACTGCAAATTGTGAAACTTACTGCTTTTATCTTTACACCAACAAAACAAGTTAAAAACTTAGAGAGATTACTTTTCCAGTCATTATCAGTATGTTAACTAGGTCATTGGGAAATATATGATACTTCAGAGAATCTAAAGTGTCATTCAGGCATCATTTGACTGTGTGAGCACACATGTGATACCCCAAAAAGAATTTCAGAATTGTTGCAGACTGCACTTTCAATAGCTTCACTAATTATAACTGCAAAAATAAGTAGCACGGATTTCTCCCTGCAGTTAAGACCTTCTCTTTTCTGAAGAGCAGCAAGCATGGTTTTTACAACATTTATATTATCATAAAATCATAGGGGTGAAAAGGACCTTCATTAGACACTTAGTTTCCTTTCTCCCTCCAAGGCAGGAAAGCATTACATGGAATTTTTTAAACACTGGCATAATCTATGCTTAAAATTGCCTCCAGTCAGTGTCTCTGAGCACTCTCCATGCCAGTGGTTCATTATTTTTACCACTGGCTGCTGTTTTCCATGCCTGATCCAGGCCCTTCCTGTTGGGGTTTAAATTTCTTAGGTCCTTATTAGCTGCCACAGATGTGCACAGATTGCTTCTTCCCTTTAATTGAATCTTGTAGGCAAATTTGTCTTTTCAAACCACCCATATGCCATCATTAACTGTGTCCAAAAATTAATATTACATAAGAGAACATTAGCAGAAGTAAACACTAACTAGTTCTCCTATTCTAGACAAAAAGGGCTGAGGTTATTCAAGACAAAATAAACATTTTATTGGTTAAGCATCCTTAAGACTGCAGCTGGAGCACCATGGGTAGCTAGCACTGTCAGAGAATGAAGAAAGGAGGATACACTGAGTCCTAGAAGACAGTATTTGATTATGAATGAGACATTCAAGTTTCTGGATTAGCTTATGATATTGTTAAATGTTCAACTGATAACCAGAAAGTGGAAAAATATAAAAAATCTTCACTGAAGTATGAATGTAATATGAACCAAGCCTCATCAGCATGCATAGATCTTAATGTACAGTTATAACTTGGCGTTACTAAAAGGCTGAATTCAGCTAAGGGGAGAACTGTATCAGCTCTGAATCACATTTCTTGTAAGTGTCTCTTATTTCCTGGGTTTATCTCAAGCCTTCATTATGTGAAAATCTTAATTATTTTTATTCTTAGGTTATTTTTACACATCCCTAGTTTAAACCTTCTCTAAAGCATTTTAAAATTTTATCTGGGGTTTTCTGCTGCTGCTTTTGTTTGGCTTTTTTATCATTTCCAGCACAACAAACACCCATTTCCATAGCAAAACCAAGCAGTTTTACCTCATTCCAAGCCAAAACTGAAAGTGAGATTGCTTGAAGGATTAGAATTAACTAACTCAGAATCACACTGAGTCCATCTAGACGATGACTGTGCCAAGCTTGAGGCATCCTGAATTACTCAGTCAATTCTTCCCTTCGCACCGTTTTGTGCCTCTGGGTAAAATCCACCCTCCTTTAAAGGATTTCAGTGCTCACCTTTACTCCAGGCTCCTGCAGCTTGGTCCCAGTGAGCTCTCTGAGAGCCACCTCCATGTCTGCCAGCACCTGCTGCCCCTCTGAGATCTGTTTCATCAGGGCATCGTAGTCCTCGATGAGGCCCAGGACGTGCCGGCCGTTCCTGTCCGCCCACATCCGATGGCCGGGCACCAGGCGTGGGGTGCACGTCCTGCTGGAGCCCGAGGTGCTGCTGCACAGGGAGGCACTGTCCACATCATCCTTAGGGGCTGCCTCAGTACCTGGGACAGAAAAATCAGGGCATTTTTTTAATCCTCACACAAAAAATGAATTTACGCTCGACTTCTCTTAAGCAGCTGGTCTGGGTGTGCCTGGTTTCCAGGCTGAAATGCAGCGGCCATTCTGCTGAAATGCAGCTCAGAAATGTTCCTCATGGCAACGGGGCAGTTGCAGACATTTTTTACACATAAAAAGGGAGAAGGAAAGCTGTATTACTAGATGTTTACATGCATTTAAAAAAAAAATCCTCCCAGCTCTTCTGTTCCTTTTATTGCTGATGCTACACTTGGACTCTGGAAGGAGGGAAAACCAGCTCACTTCTCCAGTACCATGCCATGGATCTTCCAGTATTTACCTACTTTTCTACTTGAGCATCTATTCAAATTCTAGGTATCTCCCAAAATCAAGCCATAGTTAAAAAATCTAAAATACATCCTGATGAAAATATTTTAATGAAAAAATGTAAGCTTCCCATTAACTCCACAAGAAGAAGGACAGTTTTCCCAGCTGTACCAGACTAAAGATTGTCTCTATATTCCTCCTTCCAAACTTCCAAATTCCCTAAGCACCCATGAGAAAAGCACATCTGAAAAACTCAGCTGCTGACTTTCCAAGGAATCTTTCTGGTCCATGTGGTTTTATCTGGATGTATGGAAAGCTGTTACTGTGCAGAGCACTTGAAGGAGGAAGATTCTCGTGCCCTCTGTATCCCATGTACATAAATACTGGAGCAATAACCTAACCCTGAGTGTAAACATTACACTCTCCTTCATTTGCTAAAACAGCATCACTTAACACTGATTGAAATAAAGGTAAACTATTCCTCAAGGGCAAAGAGGGGACACCTGATTTATCCAGAGCCCATTTAGAGTGCTTATTGATCATTCTTGAGTAATACACACTCACCCTTAGCAAACACTACAGAGCTCAGCAGTGAAATAAGAAGCCCCCAGGTAAGCAAAATTTATGGCAATTTTTTGCAGGCATCCTCCCATCCCAGAGACTCTGCAAATGCTTTCCTTGGATGCAAAGGAAGCACCAGCTGGAGGCTCTAGGACAGTGCAGTGTGCACTTCATACCCCAGCTCTAACAGCAGAGGGATTTGAGGACAGCTGATGTTGTTTAAAGCTGTAAGAGCATCTTTAAAGAACGAGGCACAGGTTCTCCAGTAGCCCAAGAGCACACACTGCACAGTACCATCCAGTGCTGCACAGTGCTGAGAGCCTGGCTTCAACAGACAGTTGATATTAACAGCTGGCACTGGTCCCACTTCCTCTCTCTTCCCTTTGGAAAGCTGTTCTTCCAATTTTTCATGCAAGGACTTGTTGGTGTCTATGCTCCTCTCCAGCTGCACTCGCAGGCTCTGGATTTCAGTCAGCAGTTCATGTAAATCCAGTGGATTATTCTGATCTTTCCGGAATTCTTCTGAGGCATCACATCTGGGATCTGAGACAATTTCAAAAGAAACACTCAAACATCTCTAACAATTAAAATAGTATTACCCACTAGAATGCTCAGCAAGTAAGTTATAGCCAGTGTTATCTTCAATATTAAGAATTAACTACAAACAGCATTAAGATAATGTTTTGACAAAAAAAGCATGTCTTAATTGCTTCTACCCTTGAAAACTTTAAAGAGCTGAAAATGGTTTTTTACTTTGTCCACAAAAGCTACTATGTCTCATGCCAAAAGCTAAAAAATTAGATAAAAGGAAAATGAAGAGGATTTACAAAATGTGAAGTGCAGTAACACACAGTCTGGGAAAAGGAAAAGGAACAGGGAACATCAGAGTGTGGAGGAGAGATGGAGTAGAACTGGGAGTTTCATTTTATTCACTAAAGGAAAAAGAAAACAGTGATCACCTGGCAACCAGAGGAACAAATCTGAACCTGAGAAAAGCAAGGGCTGTGTTTGCCTTCTCACAGAAAGAGATCTGTACACAAACAACTCCATGCACTCTTTCCTGCTGAAATCCAACTGTTCAGGGTGTTCTCCAGAAAGTGGGAAGGGGCTCAGCTGCACAAGCAGGGGGCTGCCACTCTCTAATGACATCAGGAGCTCTGCAAGAAGAATCCCTTCCACCCCTGAGCCAACTCTGCCTTAAAGCCTCGTGCCAACAGGGCTCTTCTGCTGCAGCCAGGCAGGAAAACCAGTGGCAGCAGGGCATAGCATCTGGAGCAGCAGGGAGAAAAAATTAACTTTCTAAGAACTTCTAGTGGGAAATTTGCTGGATGTGGTAAGGGCTTTTGAGCAATGACCAGCATTCCACTCTTTACCTCAGCACACCAACAGCTATGTGGTGGCACAGCTTCCTTCCAAGGGGTAGGAAGAACTCAGGTGAGCTCCAGTCCTCCTCTCACCTTTGCTGACAGCAAAGTGGACAGGAATTATTAAACACCTCATTAAGAATGCAGTGCCAGCACTTCTGCCAGCCCCAGGGACAAGCCTCTACCCCCACCTTCAGCCAGGAGAAAGCATCAGCTACCTGAGTAAGCAGGACCTGCAAGGATGCAGCAGCAGGTTTTTAGATGACAAGTAAATATCTAAGATCCCCAGGAAACTCATCCAGCCTGAGCCACTAAATCTTCAATTCTGGTTTTTGGCCTAGCTAAAAAGATAAAGGAAACTTGGGGGTGTCTAGTCAACACCTGACACATCTCAGGCTTGCAGTTACCCCAAGTACAAAGCATCTGAGCAGCAGCTGTCAGTACTCTTTGCAGAGCAGACACAAGCAGAAGCAAAGGAACAGTGACCCAGCCCTCCTGGCCTCTGACAAGAGCTCATTCAGAGGGAGGAGGTGCAAGGGCAAAGGGTACAGAGACAATTGTGCATTTATACCTGTCCCCTTCCTTCTTGCTTCTTCCAGCTTCTCATAAACCTTGATCTCAGTCCGCAGTGACTGCAGCAACTTCTCATTCTCAGAGATCTGATGCTGCTTTACATTAATTTCTGTTTGCAACCTGTTAAGTTCCAATAAACAGCTGAATTAAATTCTGGGTTTTTTTCAGAATCTAAAATCCATTCCTCTTCCCCTCCATAATTTTCCCCTTGCCTTTTGAATATATCCATGCTCCTCATTAATGTTAATGGCTATGGCCACACATGTGCCTGTCACACTGACAACTTCTTCTCTAAATGACTGTTTAAATATGGACAGAATCAATACCTGTTCAGTTCATTGCGACTGCTGTAAATTTGACATGTCAGATATCTGATTTCATCTTCCTTTTGGCAAATTTGTTTTTGCAACTTTTCATTTTCTTTCTTGATGCATTCATGGTCCTCATGAAGATGCTCAATGATTGCATTCTTCTTAGAAAGAGATTCTCTTAACTTTTCATTTTCCTTCTGTTTATCTGAAACAAGAAGAAACACAGGGTATCTGCAATGCCCACAACCCACTAAGGCTATGGTTTTTAACTAAATCAGCTTTTTCAGAGACTATCTGAAAAAACAGATGCTACTCCATTACTGCTAATCCCAGCTTGAATGTTTATGGTTGAGCATGGAATTTCAGGGGTGGGAAGAATGGTTAAGTCAATTTAATGAGTGGACTGTGAATATTTTATTGTTTTCTGATCTGGGATGAGTTGCAGGCTACTCCTGTAAAGAACAGTTTACATTTTTACCTCTAGATCCTTTTGCTAGGATTGCATTCAGAACTTGATTTTGCTTCCTCAGGAAATGTATTTCAGAAGTCAGGGAATTATGCTGCTCTGAGCCATGGATAAAAATGTTTGCAGAACCTATAAATATATACATAAAAGATGATTTATGAGTCATCTCTAGGTCATTAAAGATTAAACTTGCCAGACAAGAACAATTTAAAAAATTGCAGAAAAACATGCTATAAAAGCTATTTCTCCCCTATATATTTTGAAGGTTATCACTACAGGCTAAAAGGCAGCTCAGGTTAATGCCAAGTAATCCAAAGCCCTGTGCAGCACAAGTGCCTCTCATTGCTGGGCAATCATTACTAAAATTGCAGAATTATCCCTGGCAGTTTTTACCTATCAGCTAAAATCCCAACAGGACAAAACGCAGGAGTATTTTGTGACATGGCTGTGATTTGAGAAGAAAATTGTAAGTGGGTTTACCATGTATTTTAGTCTTGCTCTGTTCATACTCCGTTGTATTTAGTGAGAGAACAATGAGATTCTACCAGCTAATCCACAGGGGTTAATGCAGAGAGGCTTGGAAATGGTCTGGTGATAGATCTGTTACCACACAGGTAAGAGCATAATGCTGGAGTCACTGTCTTGGCATCAGATCCCAAACTCAGAGCCCATTTATGGTCACAGGGATGAAGGTTTATCCATCTTAAACCTGTGTTTCTAAAATTTAGATAACTGAGTCTGTCTTGATCAACCATCAGCAGCCACAGGGAGGAACAGGCCCCTCCAGAGCTCAACTCACCCTGTGTCTCCCCACATCTCTGAGGGTGAGATCCCCTGCTCTCCAGGAGCTGGATTTCCCTCCAGTGCCTCCACAAGAAGCTCTGGGTAACTGGCATGAATTAAATGTCTGACTTTGACAAACATAAGGGTGATGAATCCTGCTCTGAGGATCTTACTGCACTAGTCAAGTGAATCTGAGTGCTAAACCCTGTATCCAGCCAGTTAAAACCCAGCCCAGGCAATCCTCAATGCATTGTACTTGTGCCAGTCATTCCCCAGTGATGTGCACTGATGCAGCACAACCTGGAAAGTGCCACGTCCCACTCTCAGGGTGCTGCCTCTGAAATGCAAGTCAAGTAATTGTTATTGCCCTTTGTAACCTTCTCACAGGCAGTAAAACACTTCAGGACCCACTGGAATATTAAAAGCATTTTTCAGCTGATTGGTTATCCCAGTATCTCCCACACTTTAAAGCCTGACATAAGTACATGAGTGTCAACTATTTGGTTAATAGAGAAATAACCAGCTGGCAGAAAAATTTAGCTGAATGTATGAGGAGGATGCCTTTCAGCTCTGGCAGTTTAATTCAATTTGATGTGCTGCACTTCCTCTGAGTAATCTCATTTTATTGTAATCCCAATTGAAGCTTTTACCCACTACCTAACTGGGATGTAGTGTGCCATGATATGAACCTCTTGTCACTGCTGAAAGACTCAAAGGCTCTGGAAGCCTGGCACTAATGGCATTTTACTATCTATATGTTAAAGAGTTGAGGCAGCTATGTGAACTCAAAAGGCTTTCTCCTTTCAGACTGTAACAAAGCAATCCAAGTTGAAGTGGCAAGGCTTGATGGTCTCATCTTGATTCTAATTTAATTTATTGCCCATCACCCAGCTTTATCCTATTTGAGAAGTTATGCTATCACAGTTCTATTGAAAGGCTTTAGAATATAACTATTGGCTATCTTACATAATAAGGGATAATGCAGAGGCAGAGGTAATAGGGCCACAATCCCACAATGTGACCCACTATTGAGACTCCTACTTCTGTGCAGAGCCCTGCTGACATCAATTACTCTCTCCACAGAGGCAAAGGTCCATCTAACCAGAGGGAAGTGGAGCATCAGGGCCCACAATTGCAATACACTTGAGTTTTCATTCTGTTTTGTGCTGAAAAAGTGAGTGCTAAGGAAGCATACCTTGAAGGTTTCAAAGGAAACACTGACTGAAAGAAAGGCACTATTGAAAATCACAGCAATGAGGAAGGAAATATTCACTCCCAGGGAAAGCAAAATAAAGGCATTCAAAAGCTGAAGACAAGCCTGAGTAGAAATATCAGCTACTTGTGGGTTAAAAAAAGCAAACAAATCCCCTTTTAATGTTAACTGCTATTAATAACATTTGAAACGTAGAACACTTAAAATTAAACCTTTGATTTTATTTTGAAGCCTAACATTTGAAATGATTGAAGCAATTATTTTAGTTCTACTTGCACTGCAAGCCTCAGCTCTACAGGAATGATGTAGTCATTACCAGCATTTGAGTCATTTATAGGATACTGGAAGCCCAGAGGCATTTAAATACTTAAAGAATCTAAATATTAAAAATAACATGGCAAAAACAGTGGGCAGATGTGTGTATATACATCCATGCAATATTTATCAGACAAGAACAAATCTATGTAATAACCTTTGCTGAACAAACAATTCAATATCATGAATTTAGCAGGTTGCCATAAACCAGTATGTTACAACTTGGCTTTGTGTTTTGAAGGAAAACAAACTAAGGACATTCAGTTAAAAGCAAAAATGTTGAATTCAAGTCACAGAATGGTTTGGGTTGGAAGGGACCTTAAAGCTCATCTCATTCCACCCCCTGCCATGGGCAGGGACACCTCCCACTGTCCCAGGCTGCTCCAAGCCCTGCCCAGCCTGGCCTTGGGCACTGCCAGGGATCCAGGGGCAGCCACAGCTTCTCTGGGCACCCTGTGCCAGGGCCTGCCCACCCTCCCAGGGAACAATTCCCTCCTGATATCCAATCTCAGCCTGCCCTCCCTTCAGCTTAAGGCCATTCCCACATGCCCTTGGAAATCCTCTCAGCTTCACTTCAGAACTTCCTTTTACACTGAAAGTCAAAGAAAGCTCATCTATCAGGAAAAGGGAGCATCACCAGCAAGAGAGCATGTGCATATCTGATAGCATGAAAGAGATCTTTGATAGAGAGAGAAACAACACAGTGACAAAAAGGAGCTGTTCTAACAGGTAGTTGCTTTTTTCCTTTACTTTTTCAAATTTCTCCTGCACGCATTGGTAGATGTGCTAAGACAACAAGAAGACAGATGGAAGGCATAAGACAGTTTGTAAAGAAAATATACTTTCAGTGCATTAATGGATGCCCTTGCCAGAATCTTTATGAAGCTGTAAAAGAGTTGGAAGTGTTTCAGTGTGGTTATTTCACGAGCACAGAATGCCTTTCCAGCAGTGTAAATACTTCATGAATGAAATGGATGCTTTTTATCCACCTTTCCATCACTGTAAATTATCCCTGAAAGCAAACTGCCATGTGCAGGTTGCCTCCATTTAAACAACAACAGAAATAGATCATGGGGATGATGTAAAACATAATGAATCTAATGTCAATACCAGTGAAACTGAGGAAAAGGAAAGTATGGCTGTATTTATTACCTGCTTCCAGTCTGAGTAATATTGCATATTAATCAATTTTCCTATGGGGGAAAAGGTAGGAAGGAGAGTGAAGCAAGGTGTAGGAAAATACAGGGATGGGGTGTTTCAAAAGGTGCTCCAAAAGCATCATTAGTGAAAGCTGGCTACTTGTGAAAAGTTTTAAATGCACCTCAGAGCTTGGCTTTCAGAGATGCTGAACACCAGCAACAGAGAACAGTGGCTCCAAACCTTTCCAGTGGCATTTGATCCCTCAGGCTCTCAGCAGGAAAGATGGATTTAGTTTCTCATTAAATTAACTCTTACCTTGATCTAGTTCCTTGTCTGTTACTTGTCTCTCAAGCTGCTTTCTCAGTCTCTCATTAGTTTTTATGGAGTATTCTAAACGTTGTCTCAGGATTCTAATTTCTTGCAGATGCTCCATTAATAACTCTGAATAAAGCAAGGGACCACTTCTTATTTAGAGCAGATAATTGTATGCCTTTATAACATGTACTCTTGTCAAATCTAACGGGTGTTAATCCTAAAAGATGACACAGAGCTGTTAAAAATGGCAGATATTAAATATCTGACTCCACAACACTCTTTTCCTATACAGTGCTCGAACCATGCATTCAGTGACAACTCCCACTCTACATTCTAACTTAAACAATGGTCCAGAGTTTTAAGGCTCTTCAGATTTCTTCTTCCTACAAAAATGGAATAGATAACAATTTTATCTACTTAAACATTCCCTGTACTGAGGAAAGAATCCACAGCTCTGCAATGCAGCTCCACATTCCAGCTCAACACACCACCAGCACTCATTTTTCCTTACAACAATAGGAGGCTCCCAGAGTAACTCAGAGAGAAATGTGACTTTGACTTACACAATGCACTCCACAATAAATAAATCTGCTGTATCAAGTTTCATTACTGTACCTTTTCCTTCTTGCTTTGCCATTCTACAATTTTTCTTCCATTGGCTGCAAGTTTCATCCTTACTCAGGAGCTGATCTGTTCTACCTGTCACTGTGTGATGTGTCAGTTTATCCATGTCACACACTCCTGGTTTACTCTGCAATATTTCTCCCTGAACAGGATGTGCCAGCTCAGCTATTAAATTTTCATTGCTGCCGATAAAGTACTGTGAGCATCACTTGTGTTTAGTGGAACTATCCAGGTCAAACATGACACCACTTATTAATTATGCAGCACTTAACAATTCTCAAGGAAACACAACACAGGCTTCTATAAAATTGGAAAATCTCTCCTTTTCCACATAATAATCTCCTGACAATTTTCTATTTTCACCTTATAACTTGTCTATCTAAAGAGTGTCTGGAGCATTGTAAAAGTTGGTAGCCTACAATAACAAGGACACAAACTAACAGACTTCATATTGCCTTGAACAGAGTAGTTCAGATGGTTGCCATCTCTGTGTGCCTTATCACTGAAATTGCAATGATTATGCAAGGAACTGGAAAGCTGAGGCAGACAAACATTCTTCATTATTTCTTAATTAGTTCTTAATTAGTTCCCTTGTGTGTTATTTATCAGCTTTTCCCAATATCCAGCAAATCTTCTGTGGGAAAAACATTACCTGGAGGAAACTTGCTTGGTAGAAGTGGCAGTGTGCTGTGCTGGCCTTCCAGGTCATGCCTGTGCTCAGGTGAGCCAAGAGGAGACTTCTCTGAGAAACCAAAGTCAGATGAGCTATGAAGAGCAGATGGCACAGGTGACTCATCCTGCAGATGCTGGTACATGGTGGCATTCTTCTCATTATCCCTTTTGGGCCAAACAAAACGGTTTAAAACATAAAAGTTATTTTATGACTTTGGAAAGCGTGAACAGAGGATGCCAAATTTACACCAATTCACAGGTAAATTTATGTGACAGGGCGTGAAAAACCACTACACATCAGAGGTTGAATCAGGACTGAAACTCAGAGCTCACTGAAGTCAGCAGGAATAATCACTGGCCCTCCAGCCTACTTTGTGTTTTGCAGCACCAGTGTTCAAGGGACCTCAAGCAGCCTTGAACAGGCAGCTGAGGACTCCTGTAGCACAGAAGAATCCCAGACTGGCAGAAAACCAACACACACAGCACAACAACACCTGCTGTCCTCACCTTCAGCATCAAGGTCCTCTGACAATGAACTTCAGCAGTGCTGCACTTCAGTGACCCTGAGCCAGCCCCAAGGGCATGGGGACACACAAGGAGGGACTGTCCCCCCTGGCACCTGCACCAGGACAATGGCTGAGCATGCACCACAGTGGATTATGGACCTGGTGTTTTTGTTCGTGGAAGAAGAATCCTGGTAGCACAATGTTTCTTTTTCAGTATCTCACGTGCTTGGTGAGAAGTGGGGGAAAAAAGCCTTAGTCTGTTTTCAATGGGTGTTTTATTAACAAAATGGATATTACTAAGTAAAACCCTGCCAAACAGCAAAACATGCTACAAAACATGGAGTATCCTTATCAACTTATGAAACAACCATATTTTTGCTAAACATTCAGTTGCAGTCTTACCTTTGAGCTAATTCATAAAGTATAGTGACTTCTGTACCTATTGATTCTCCTGCAAAGCAGAAACAGCTGATTAAAAACATGTACTGAGAATTACAATTTTTGCCCCTCCATCTTACTCTATTTAAATACAGAGTGGTATATTAACGAGAAATTAGAGAAGTCAACAGATACTAACACATTTTGCATTTGTGTCAAATGCTGTACATGAGCAAAACTATTTATAGCCCAGTAACAAAGCAATAGCTTGCTCTGGATCTCACAAAAAAATTATCAGGGACCACAGGTGCCAGATTTTACAGCCTTGGTGTTTTAATTAGCATACCAATTTGAAATAATTGTGCTATGTGGCAAAAGGATTATGGGGACATGTTGTTACCTCTTCAATAACATTTATATAAAAACAATTCCATTGCACCTGGATTTTTTTGTGCTTGTTTTGGAGTCAGGCTAACCAGTCATCTTTAATGAAGGAGCACACAGGATTTTGCCTGCAACATTCTCTGTGGAATTGTGTGTGAGCACAGGCACAATTCAGTGCAAGAGACCTGGACTCAGCCACTAATTTGAATAAGGAAATAAGAGTTTAGTGGTGTCACCTTGGATCCCCATATTTTAAAATTTTTGTGCAATTAAGCAGAAGTGGCAGGGAAGAGCTGCTCAGCTGAAATTTCAGGGGAATGCACTGAAGGTCAGGATGGAAATGCAGAGACAGACGGCTGTTTGTGCTTCTTCTTTACAGTCAATTCTTAGTACACTGGATGTTCTTTACAACCCTACAAACATCATTTTACTTTAATGTGTGATTCAATGCAGCACCATTGTGTTAGATATATTGAATTGTCTCGGTTGTCAGTGACTTTTCATAGTATATAGGATACCATCTGTTGGTTTAAAGGCATTTAATGTTTATTCACTACTGTCTTCTCATTTGCAATGCAAGGAATCTCTGTAGCCACCGAAATCGTTGAGTACACTCAATCTTTTATTACCCTGCTATGACACAAGGCTGTAATACCTTTTTCTCATACACAGCTGCTTTATATGAGCAATCAAAACTGCAACATCCTGCCACGATCTGTAATGAAAGGCAGAACACAGATCATGCTATGGCTGGGCCCCAAATGGGGCTGAACAAAAGCAGCTCCCAGAGCCAATTCCAGGAAGATGTGAGGGTCAGGGCCCTATCTCAGGCACCTCAGTGTTTTGCTGGAGATGTCATTCCTGCAGCTGACATCTGTGAAGGATTGCTGGTTGTTTGGGTCAGCAAGAGCAATACTTGTGATGCCAGGAAAAGGTCTTTCTTGCTGTTACTCACAACAGCATCCCTCTTCCATCACTTTCCTGCTAACTTCCTTCAAACTACAGACTGGAGGCAGATGTGTAGGTTATACTCTTCCTTCAAGTGACAAATGTCAATTGTGATGCTCATTTTCCAAAACATAGCTGTATTTTAGGTCTCTTATGAAAGGCAGTGTACATTTCTCCACCAGCCAGACTAGCAGGCAGCAAGATGCAGACTCCTTAGGAAAATCATTGAATAATTTAGGTTGGAAAAGACATCTTAGATCATTGAGTAAAACTGCTACCCCAGCACTGCCAGGCTTAGCACTAACTCATGTCCCCAGGTGTATTCAAGAGTTAGCCAGGCTGTTCCCTGAAACAGGAAACCCTGAAGCTACTTGTATCAAAACTTTTATATAACCACTGTATTTTGGACAGTTAAAACACACCTGTGTTCAGATGACCCCAAATAGCAGGTGTCAATAAAGAGTACAGCTACAAAAGTAAAATCCAGTCAAGGAGTAATGGCCATAAACTAAAACCCAAGAAGTTCCACCTCAACACAAGGAAGAATTTCTTTACATTTAGGGTGGAACAGGTGCCCAGGGATGGTGTGGAGTCTCCCTTTCTGGAGACATTCCAAACCCACCTGGACACATTCCTGTGCCACCTGCTCCAGGTGACCCTGCCTTGGCAGAGGCTTGGACTGGATGATCTCCAGAAGTCCCTTCCAGTTCTGTGCTTCTTTGTGATTCTTGTTGGAACATAAAAAATTGACCTTCCATGACAGTCCTCCCCACAAACCATCTTAAAGCAACCAACAGCAAGGAAAGCTTCCCTTCCACCAACAAGCAAATAAACTCCTTCCCACTTTGGGGGCGTTAATCTGACAACAAGCACTAAATATTGCTGCTCACCATAGAGGAATTTCATTTCCAGTTTCTCAAACAGGAGAACACTTTGGTTCAGTTGCTCACGGAAGCTTTCAGCAACATTATAATCAACATCACTGGCCTGGAGCAGCTCTTCAAAGGCCTTCAGCAGGCTGGTGAGGTGCTCATGGTAGGTGACACAGCCACAGCGGATCTCCTTGATTTGCTGGCATTGGAAGGACAGCTCCCGAACTTGTGAGTGAACTAATGAATCATATCTGAGAAAATGAAATTAGCTGTAAAGCAAATTGCTGGCCATCAATGATATTTAAATATAAATAAAAAGGGGATTAAACTTATATTCCTAAATTGTAATTTTATGTGGCTCAATTTGCTTTTAAAATGCTTTTAACAGCCGCAATGAGAGATGTATTGTCTCTGACTGTTGAGTTTGGTATTTAGGGATTATTCTCTTTCACTTAACAGCATCATTTATAAAATGGGCCAAAACTAATGGGATTACTTGATGGCCTGCTTGGAAAGAACATGGATGGGCAGCAGAGGTGCCACATTAAACTAAATAAGACTGAATATGTGTAAAAAATTTTCATGAATATACGTATTTTTCCTGACTGATTGGACATCTTTTTTTGGTTCGGTGTTTTGTGGTTTTCTTAACTCCCTATGGAAGAAGACAGCTGTCCCTTTTCTGAAACTTTATGTATTTCCTGCCAAAACCACAATATTGGACTTTCTGAACTGATGGTTTCACCCAGTCTGAAAATTCTCCACGTCTCTGTAAGTGTATTGCACGAGACAATGACAACCACTGTGGTGCCCTAACTCCTGTACTCCACAAGCCAGGATATAAATTTCAACTCAAATCAATTGAATTTATTTATTTAATTTATACTTGCAAGTGTAGACATTCCCTTTGTACTGCCACTGTCTGTACCACAGGTAGAGTTCTTTCTCCAGAATTATCCATTAGTGGGAAGACAAGGAGAGAGGATGTTAAAAGATGCAGGGAATCAAACTAAATCTATGGTGATGTGGGTTGTTATAGCATTTTTACTGTCATTTGTATAGGAAGAGATGCATAACTCATTTTGGGGTCTGTCACTTGTGACTCATGACACTGTCCTAGACAGTGGCCATAAAAACCTCACAGTGATCCATAGGGTCTCATTCCTTAATTTACAGTTAGATCTTCCTCTGTAAAATGGATGAGGTATATTTTCAGGAAATGTAAATTTATATGGACTCTGTAACACCACTGTATTTTACAACAATGAGACTCAGAGATACACAGCAGTCCCTGCTCAGTGTCTCCAAATCTTTCTATACAAGCATTTGGAAGAAAGGCACAAGACTGAATGTCTTTCTTTGTCACATTTCTGGTATTCCACACGCCCTCAGGACAATAATAATATTTAAAATGGAGAAAAGGGGGGTAGATGTTAAAAAAAGGCTCACTCTGATGATCCCCCCCTTGTATGTTTGCAATTTGTATATTTGCTACATAGCCAAAATGCTGCCCCAATATTCATACAAACTCCAAGACTGACACTTTTCAGCCTCCCATAAATGATTTTCCAGCTTATGAGCTTATGCTATAAAACTTCATTCATTAATTTCTATATTTATCTCCTCTCACATCCTTCACAGGAAGGCATTACAGTCCTCAACTGCAAAATAAATCAGAACTAGAGCGTGAACATCTCATGTTTACACATCAAGTCTGGGCACTCAAACAGAAGGGCCAGCATGACTATGCCAGCCCATTGCCCAGAGAAACATTTCTGTTCTAAATGGGGTGTTCCATTTTCCTACACTTGGCACCTGAAAATACCCAGTGATGCAGAGCTGTGGTGCTCTGATGACAGAGGAGAGCCTGTCTCACAGGTAACTTGAGATCTGAGTTGGCTCAAGAGAGGATCTCTCACAGCAAAGAGAGCTGTTGGCCTGAGGTGTGGGGAGAGACAGATGTGTCTGGCACAGATGATGACACCAATTTATCAGTTTTGTACTTACAGAGTCTTTTAACAAACCATTTCAGTTCCTTTATGCTAATGTTAGTGAAATTTAGCCTTAACTCTAACAACACTTGTGAATAAAATTATCTTCATATCCCCTTCCTGTGCTATTTGGTATTGCTGTTTACAAAAGGAAATCTCCAACAGCAGCAGTTTTACTCACTTGGATGGTGATGTTGCTCTCAGACTGTTCTGAAGAGGATACACTTCATCAAGATGCACATTCACAACTTGCTCTTTGTCAAGTCCTGCCTCACTGGCCAAGAGTAGTTCCTTAAGGTTTTGTGCTGCCCATGGATCGGGTTCTTCCAAAGACTCCGAATCCTTATTTTTGGTGTGGATCTTGTAATCCTGAGGGACACCAGAATATGTCTGGACTCCCTCCAGGGCTGTATCTTGCACTTGTGTGACAAACCCTTCCACAGGCAGGGCTGCATCACTCACAACTCCATTGGAAATCCCATTGAACAAGGGCTGCTCAGAGCCCTGCAGCTGCAGCAGGAACATTTTGTACTTTTCAAGCTCAGACTGCATATTCCTAACTCTTTGTTTCAGTTCTTCTATATCCTCTGTGGCTTCACAGTCATCAAGTGCATCTGCTCTTGCTCCACTGCCCTGGGGAGCACACAAGCACTTGGAGCCTGAATGTGCAGGGGCTGAGTCAATGTCCTTGACTCCCATGGAATAAAACTCTTCATCCACATCCTTTAAGGAACTCTGGATATTCCCATTGCTAATGTTATGATGATTTTGCATTTCTGAAAAACAGGAGGTTTGTGTGTGAATATTAGTATTTTTTTATCTGACATTCTATTCTTAACAGAAGTAGAAATAATCATTTTAAATCTATAATAGTAGAATCAAAGTGTAGGTAATTACAAGCTATACATTATTAATTCAGGACTTTTGACCTCATTCTATGATTTGGCATTATTTCAATTTGCACATCAAGAATTTCAAACACTTTATTACCTTTCAAATAAACAATACTCAAAATACAACCAACTTTCCCTTCCCAAATGCTTGAAAATTCCTTTTGCCACATGCTCTCCTGAATCAGACACTGATCAAGCCCAGACCTCTCCAGCCACAAAGATGATAACCTCAAAGATGAGGCAAAGGAGACTCTGACTTCACATGGTTCCTCCTAAAGCCTCTAATAAAATATTATTCTTTTTCCCACTTCCAAAATCTATACAAAACCAATTGGAGCATAAAGTCACTGGAATTTTAAAAAGATATCAACAAAACAGTCAGATTTGAAAAGAAGGCTGTAATAACTTCTTTTTTAAAAGGCATTCTAAACAAACCACACTAAAGTGTTTGGTGCTAAAGGTTTTACTGGCATACATTTGATATGAACATCACATCCCTCAGGTGACTTTGCCATCCCTAAGTAATTAAATCACCTCAAGATCCAGCCAATAAAAGCCATATATTGCTACAAAAAATCCATGTTTATAGTTCTGTGTATGTTGAGGGCTGTATATATAAGTAGCTAGCAAAATGATTATTTTCTAGTTACCAGTAAATTAAATTTTCCCCTTCTATTAGTTCTGCAAAAGATCACTACGAATTAGAACTTCCCTTTTGGGAGCCAATTCATTGATCTTTCAGACAGGTTGCAATACTTTCAGGCTGGTTTCCATGGAGAATTTGAATGTCCAGGTTCAAGCTGTAAATCAGTAGAAAAGCTCAGAGGGAGCAGCTCTGTATGAAAGTCCAAGACCAAGAGTATAAAAATAAATATTACCTAAAAGCTGGAATAAAATGAAGCTGTGATTCTGGGATATCAACATTGCCCAGAGAAGCTGTGGCTGCCTCATCCCTGGAACGTTCAAGGCCAGGTTGGGCTTGGAGCACCCTGGGATAGTGGAAGGTGTCCCTGCCCATGGCAGGGGTGGAATGGGATGGGATTTATGGTCCCTTCAAAAAAAAAAAATTTTCTGATTTGAGATCAAGGCCAGAGGATGTTGCTGCCCTCCACTCACTTTGTGTGGCATTCCAAAGGAAGGAAATGCTCCCAAGAAAGTTCCCCATTATGAATCCAGAGGACACAAGAAGGGAATGCAACACTTCATTCATTAACTCCTGCATGCACTGACACAGATGGCAAAATACCCAAACACCAGGGGAAGGCAAACTCCGAAATCCTGATTCCATGCATCATTCCAGATAACAAACAGAGAAAATAAAAACAGATATTAACAAAGAAATATTTCAGATCAGAGCACTGGCTACAGTTTTTAATGAATCAGTGCCCTTTAATTAAAGGAGGACTAATGAGCTCCCTGTGCATGAGTCCACACCCCCAAAGGGTACATAGAGCAAGACCCTGCACACCAAAGGATTACAGAATTGGCCATATCCTCTCCTCTCCCCAGTGTTATTCAGTTTATTCAAGCCCTCCCAAAAAAGACTAATGGATGATGCAGAAACATGGAACACACAGCACTAAGCCTATTTACATTTTCATTAAATGATTCCATTAGGTTTCAGCCTACTTGAATGCCTTCAAATAATTCAGATAAGCAAAATTCTATCATTCGGTTGCTTCATTCCAATAGTTCAGAAGTAGATGGAGAAGCAATAACAAACATTTAATTCAGAGAGGAGCTCAGAAGTGAGGACATTAGCAACAGAGATCAGATTCAGGCATACAACTCATTATTTTTACTGGAAACCAGACTCAGAAATCCCTGTGGCCCTTCTGAAAGCACAACCCTGAAAGACCAACTTGGATTCTTGGAGCAATTAATCCACAGCAGCTAAGAAAATCAGATTTAAAATCCACAAATAACAGCAAGGGAGATGACTACCTGAAGCAATTTACAATTTTGCACAACTCAGAAGAAACTGAACTTCTTAAATTTCCTTTTATTTTAAATTCTGTACCATCTAAATGCTCTACCTTGATAATTTTGCTGATTTTTGTCCTTTACATTTTCATTCTTGTCCCCTGTGTCTGGATCAACATCTTGCAACTCCACCTGGGTCTCAGTATTATCTAGTTTGAGCAATAAGTCAACTGGAGAACAGTTGGGAAAGGTAAAAACAGGAATCAGTAAGAGACTGACAAAAATTAAATGGGGATAGTTAAAAAACAAAACCTAACCAAACCCAACTAACCAAACCAATAAATAAAATGAAAAAAGTAAAAAAAACCCTCACCTCACAAATACAAACCTGGTTCTCTGACAGTCTGGAACAGAAAAATCTTTATTGATAATATGAACATCTTTAGATATTTGAACTGATTATAAAGGCAACTACTAAAAATTAATTGCAAAGGCTCCTACTAACAAATGAAGATAAACATTTGTAGGTCTCCTTTGTAATGTAACAGTAAATCAATCCCTAGTGCATTTTTAAATGTTTTATGTTAAGCTTAGAGAAAAGGCTTAAAAGTTTCTCCAGTTTGAGCATTGACCATAAACCAATCTCCTGCAATCAGCACAGCAAGTCTCAGAATCATCAAGTGTGCAGCACAACTGTTATCCCAGGGAAAAAAAATCAGAGTGGAAAGCAAATCACAGGACTGCAGCTTCTGATTCCTTTCAGGATCAAATACAGAAGCCCTGCCCTTCTCAGGATTCTCCACAGGTTTTGCACCTACCAGACTTGATTGCTCCAGTCCCATCACCTTAAGTATTTACAATAAATTGTACCATATCTGTGCCTTACCACAACAATGTTATTTTTAACAAGTCTCTGCAACCTCTGGGTCTGACAGTGGCTCATTCACCACCTGACTGAGTCGTATTTTTACATTTACCCTCCCTCACCTATCCTTCACACCTCTACTCAGTTTTCAATTTAACTGCTAACTGCATTTTTATTTTTTTGCCACCCCAAATCTTTATCTAATACCCATTGCTCTCTGTCTTACAATTTGTCATACTTTGCTGATCCCAATACTTTGTCAACAACTGAGTTTAAATTAACCCAGCCACAGTGGGAACAGGCACGGCTGACTTGACTGATCAGTGGAATATTGGAAAAGTTTAATTATCCAGCATAAACAAAACCAGGATTTTTACACTCTCTTGTCTCCATTACAGACAGTTTTCATTAAACTTGGCATCTTATTAAGGAAATTTTTCATTTACCTAAACATTGATATATGTGTGCACATGTGAGCTCCCTGTGATCTGCCATTTATTACAGACTTTATGCCATGTGTACACAGCACTTTTTGTCCCACAAAAAGCTGGTTTATATCTTAGTGGT
Organism: Chaetops frenatus; assembly: GCA_013400775.1. Taxonomy (NCBI): domain Eukaryota; kingdom Metazoa; phylum Chordata; class Aves; order Passeriformes; family Picathartidae; genus Chaetops; species Chaetops frenatus. The sequence continues at coordinate 1,256,671 of VZTR01004999.1, forward strand.
AAACAGAAAAAAAAAAAGGTGTTTTTTAAAGATCTACACATATTTGTCTACTCAAGAAACTTGTAAGATTAAGCAGCACTGTATATACACAAAGATGATCTGCATTTAGTTTCTGCTGCAAGAGAAGCTGCCACTATTCCAGGCAGGACCACAAGTCACCAGATTTGTTCTTTATTTACCTCTCCCTGATGTGTTTCCCTGTCCAGGATCCTCTGGAAGGGTTTCAGCTCCAGACTCATCCAATAGCTCTCCATTAGGCTGTGCCTGAAATGGGTTGGTTTGTACTTCACAGGCTTTGACACCTCCACGAGATGTCCTGGAACGATGCTGGGGTTCTGAAGCTGATTTCTGCAGCCAGGAGTTCAAAGGCACATTTCCTAATGGTCTGCAGGATTTTAACAGCACAGGCAGACGTGACTTCTTGGGCAAGGAGGGAGAGTCAGACTGAAAAAGGCATGGAAGAAAATGGGGAGTTAGTGGCTCGTGTGTACCAGTCAAGTGTAGGAAGTATAAGCAAACATTCCAGGAAAAATAAAAATTTTCCTGTAAAATCAGTCAGCTGCCAAGATAGTTTTGAAAATAAAACTGCAATACCCTCGGCTACAAGAGAAATAAACACTCAGAGAGGCAAAATCCTCATTCCACTGGTACAATTTTCTCCAAGTCCCAGCTGTTCATGCATCCAGCTCCTGAAGCAGGACAGCAAATCTAGCAGTGACTACCAGAGGCTTTAAACCACCAGATGTATTAATTAGCTCTGGATTTGTGGATGCCTTAGGAAATTAGTTTCTCACCCAAGCTGACCTCCCTAACTGCTACTTCCCAACTGTCATTTATATCATAAATGTCTGCCAGCCAAGCAACTGTTTCCCTAAAACCTGTTTTTTTTTTTTAAAGTTGAAGATCCTCCTCATTTTTCAACAACTCCTAAGCTTATTTTTCCTTTCTTCTTTAGTCTCCACCCAACATGCCCTACTTCCACAACTTTGAGAAAATCAGCATAACTTTGCATCAGCCACAGAGGACATCTAGTCTGCCACAGAGAAATCCTTTATTAACAAAACCAGTTTCTTTGTCCATGCACTCTATAAATTGCTTTGGAAAGATTCCTATTTCCTGCTGTAACAGACATTCCCTCACTGGAGTTGGGGGAAGCTACATTTCTTAAGTCACCACATTTTAGCCTCTTACTTTTAGAAGACTCTGCATAAAATAAATGTTCCTTGTTTAAACCACACAGCATAAAACAGTGCTGTCTCCAAAAAGATAAAAGCATGCCATGTGTTGATGAGAGTTATGGAATTGTGTGTAATAATAATAAAAACCAATAATGGCATGCTCAGATAGATTTAGTTTATAATTTTGCTGTTCATTTGCTCCACCAGTGCTGTTAAGTCCCCTAATTTCCTTCCCCACCCAATGTATTCTGAAATACCTTTCCACATTCACTTCTCAGCAATTATAGCCTTTACACAATTTAAAATCATAAAAAGCAAGTTCCATTTTCCTAATGCCATCCTCAATTCCTTTTGTACATATATGAGAACAGTATCCTTCACAGGCTGCAAAATAAATCCAGAACTTCCAGCTAACTAAACTGCATTAATAACATCAAACCATTTCCAGCTGTCTCAGGGCTGTGGCACAGACACATTTGTCACCCAGATTACCCAAAGGCCACTTCAGCTGGCTACATCAAATTATTTATAAAAGCCATTCCAAAGCTAAAGATACAGTGCATTAGTCCAAACAAGAAAGCTTTTAAAGCAACTGATTCAAGAGCTGCATTGAGGTTGCCACTGATTAAACCAGAGAAGAATCTGGAAAATGGTGAATCAGAAAAGTAAACTGAAACTCAGGGAAAACATGGATTTGGGGGGAGGGGGAAAAAAAAATTGCAGAAAGAATCAGAAAATCATGGAATGGTTTGGGTTGGAAGGGACCTTAAAGCTCATCTCATTCCACCCCCTGCCATGGGCAGGGACACCTCCCACTGTCCCAGGCTGCTCCAAGCCCTGCCCAGCCTGGCCTTGGACACTTCCAGGGACCCAGGGGCAGCCACAGCTTCTCTGGGCACCCTGTGCCAGCACCTCACCACCCTCACAGGGAACAATTTTTTCTTAATACCCCATCTTTTTTAATATACTAATATCTTGCCCTCCATCTTAAGGCCATTCCCCCTTGTCCTGTCACATCATGCCCAGAACACAGCCTTATCAACATCCCTTCATTACAAGCCCCTTCCTTCAGAAAAACAAACCCAAGGGGAACAAGCCAGAATAAAAATGAACTGTTCCTAATTGCTACCTCTAAGAAATCTCTTGATCACTGAAGTTATGGGAACTACTCTGCAGAAGGTGCTACAACATTCCCTGTTAGCAGTGCACAAAATCAAAAGCGACGCTCCCCTTTGTCTGCTCCGCAGGAGCCAAGATCTTCAAAGAGTTTTCAACTTCACTTCTATCACTGTTGCTGAAACAATACACAGGAACTCTTTAGCAGACACAGTTTTCCCACCTCTTTGTTTGGGATCACAGGCTGCCTGCAGACAGACGGCTTCAGAACTCCTCTGGCACGAGCACAGCCTGCCTGCACTCCCAGAACAGGCTCTGTGCACTCAGGTCCCACACAAGCACAACAAACTGCCCCCATTTCACAGGGCACTCCTGGCCACACTTCTCAGAAAGCAGGACACAATGATAGGATGCTAATAAAAGCCTAAAATTAAAATTTGAGTTTGTGGAAGACTCCCGCTGACCTCTTCACAGCCTGCTCCCAGACATGATGCAAATCTGGAATTTTCTAGAACACTTCTGCCATTTAGACTTCATCAGTTCTGAATGCTCTGTTTCTGTACATTATGAACAAGAAACACAGACTCTCTTTTTCCAAAAGCTGTAATATTTACGAGTTCATGGTCCCAGAGAGGACTGAAATTCAATTAATTAATGTTCTAAAGCATGCTGAAGTAGGAGATGAAAAGCTCTGAACATTAAGAACAATTATCTAAAATATATTTGGCTTACATCTCTATTCCTAATATTAAAAATCATACAAAAGCAAGATTTAATATTAGAAATGAAACATATTTTTCCCTTTTATACATCTATTCCCTAAGTACAAAAAAGAAAATAAACTTACTTCATTTGTTCTAGTAAAAGAAACTCTTTCATGCTGTTCACCCTTCTTATACACACTTTCTTGCTGATGTTCTGCTTCTGCATTTAATCTTGAATATTTTGACTTTTCTTCTGAGGCTCCTTTTTTGCCTTCATGTTTGAATCTCATGACATTACTCTCTAAAGTCATTGTTTGTGCAGCTGCATCTTTCAATTCCACTTTCAACAACTTATTAATCTGTGGCACTGCATCTGGATAAAGCTTGTCTTCCCCATCAAAAGTTGATTTCAATTCTACTTGCTGCTTCAAGAATTTAGTGACCTGCTTGAAATGTTTGAGTTCAGCTCTTAGTTGAATAATCATTTGCCTAAGATCTTTTTCATCCTTTTTCTCTATATCTTCACTTGAACATTCTTTCTCTGTCGTGTTCAGCTGATCTAACAGTTCGTTTACAATTACCATTTGTTCTTGTCTGCTACACTCAGGAAAGAGGAGAGAAAAGACAAGAAGTTAGATTTTTATTTATGCAAACAAAAATACCTTCCAAGAAACCCTTCTGCTGTGTTGTGACATATCTGAAATTTCCAGGCGGTTCCATTTTACTCACTAATGAATTACTCACTAACAGAGTTTTTGGAACCTTTTCACAACATGAATTATATCACCAATTGCCTCGTCATGGCTTTTCTCCCATTTAACACAGAAATACAAGAACTATGAATGGATTCTCAAAAAAGTTTACTCTCTACCTTAGAAGTTAATTTATACCAAAACCACACCAGACTCTAGACCAGATCATCACAGATTAGCCCAAGTTGGCAGGAACCCACAAGGATCATTGAAGTGCAGCTCCTGGCCCTGATGTTGAGTTTTTGTGGAAATCTATCCCTCCATGAATTTCTAATGGAACAGGGAAGATAAAAAGTGAGAAATCAGTCAAAAAGTCTGCAAAACCAGCTCATTACAGACCCCCACACTGCCCTGTGGATAACTAGTGGTTCATGGACAGCAGTTTGGAAAGCAATGTTTTAAGAGAAACTGAAGCCAAGTAAGAGGCATTTAAAGCACAAACAAGCTCTGAAATTCTACAGACAATTTCATGTGTCCAATGGAGAGCTGTTTGTGCCATTAAACATATAAACCAGAGTTTTAAGCAACTGCATTTGTATAGTTTAGCATTTGAAATGGTAGGAGCTAACTAGGTTTTTTATGGCTTCCCCTGGCATCTAATGACATTAGTGAGAATACAGTTCTGCAAAGCACAGGCTCATCACCCATCAGCCTGGTCATTTATATTTGAACATAGGAAAAATTACACACCAGAGTGGTAAAGATGATGGTGCTGGAATTACTAATTATTCAACTTTTAAGTAAAGATAACAAATAAACAATGTTCTCTCTTCATTTCTAAGAGAGTAGTTATCTCCTCATTCACCACTAACTACTCCTGTGACAACTAAGACAATTTATGCCTATAGGGAGAGTTTTAAATAGTAATGTAAAATACAGAATTGCCTGAGTAAAGCCAAGTGCAGCATGGTGAACACAGACACCAGGGTTTGACTTGTGTAACTCCACGGGATATTGTGCTCCCAGCACTGACAGGCACTGGAAAAGTCACCTAATTCTGTACATAGTCAGGCCAGTGACCAGGAAAGGAAAGAAAAGAAACTACAGAACAAGGAAAGGAATGATCTACACCAAAGCTCTAACTCAGTTCTCAACCAGGAGATTAAGTGGTGTAAGCATGAAACTGGAGGATATCAGTCAGGCTGTGTGGTTTTCCTGTACAGGTTTTTCTTGCTTGGATTTGTCCAGTTACTATGGAAATGAGCATTTCAGCTGGGAATTGATCAAATCCCAGTGTAACACACACACACACACACTCTTGAATTCCACTGGTGCCAGTAGGGCTTGTATATATTTAGGTTAGGTCCACAAGTGTTTTCTCCTGCATGAAAAGTGACCCAAGAACGTAGAACAGAGTTCAGTCAGTCCTACAGGTGGTTGCACTGGAATAATTCTTTATTCAAGTCAAGTGCAGGACATGGGCCCCAACTCCCTAAACTGAGAGGCAGCAAACCCCTGTCCAGGCAGTCCAGGTGAAATGGCAAAGGGCACTCAGTGTGCAGTACCATCCATTCAAAATTATCTCTATAAAAGGTCTCTGTAACTCCAATTCCTCCATCCTTAGATTCTTTTACTTACTGTCTTTATAGTAGTAAAGTGTTGTCCCTTCCACCACACCACTTTTCACTGGCCTGTGCTCTCAGATATTTTGGTTTTTTCAAAGAAAAACACCAGCTACTATCAACTAAGCCCTTTGACTCTGTTAGACCCCAGCCTGGAAAGAATCAGTGCCTGCAGTAAAGCTCTGTGGATCAGTAACTTTGGAGAGTTTCTTTCTTGCAATGGGTTTTTCCTAAGCATTTCAACTGATGGTATGCTTCCTAATTACTTAATTGCATGATAGACTAAAATGGCTCTGAAGGTGCCTTGCCAATCTCTCAGGTAAATTAGACAGTGCCATTATCTAAATTCACTTTAGCAGAATTACTTTATTCTCTTCTCAAATAGAAATACTGTCAAAAGCACTGCATATCCCTCATACTTACGTAGATTCCAGTACAGATGTTCTATTTTCTCTTCGAAGAGATGTGAGCAAGTTCTCTTCTGTTTCATGTTCACTCATTCCTATTCTGCCCAAGTGTTTGTCAGTTGTATCATGCTCAAATTGAGGCTTAATTGGACTCCTATAATGTCTGTCTTTGCAGAAACTCTCTGAATAGCCTGACGGAGTTATCTGTTAAAAAATTGCAAACATTGTCTCATTACATAGGTATGTAATGTTCTATTGAATTCAAGGCTGTAATCTTTCTGTAATCAGGTTCTGTAATTCCTGATGCTCTTTATCTACATTAAGAAGCATCCATAGACATTTTGCTGACTATTTATTAACAGAAAAAACTAATTAACATCTATTTCATATGATTAATTCATAGCGATCAGTTGTTTAGTAAGGAGTAAGAAGATTTCCCTGGAGGTCTTTATCTAACAAGAGGTATGAAACTTCTGGAATGCTACCTGCAGATTGCAGCTAACAATTTTATTAGCTCAGCTTTGAATCATCTGTATTTACAGTACAGATTCTGTCCTGGGATCTCCAGATTCAAGCCCTGCTGCCTGAGACAGGACAAAACTTGGAAGCATTTACAAGCTGCCAACTTTCTGTATAAAACATCATGGATGTGTCCTAGGGAATTTCTACCTGGGATATCTACAGTCATTCAAACCCCAATTAAACAATCAAAATCTGTAGCAATCACAAGAGAATCCAGTCTGGGCCCATTTGGGTACAATTCCCATCAGCAACAAGAGCCAAAAGAGTTTTTACAATACATGACTTACCTGTTTATCCACCTCACAAGGAAAATCCAAAGATACTTGAAGGCATAGCTAGTAAACAAAGAAACACTGAAATTACAGATTTCATAGAGCAGAATATCATCATTCTTCAGCATTACAAACCAATCTGCAACCTGAATTATTTTATGATTCCACGATGCTTTATCTTACATTGATTAGATCGAGAGGACAGCAGATTCCTGTTTGTATGAAAATGCAGTTCATAATTTATCACAATATCAAGCATTTCAACCCTAAAGAAGGATCTACAGGATTTTTTCCTCAATCACAGCAAGTGAATCTCATACAATTTGTACTCCAGGCCTGACTGCAATGGAGGAAGGAGATCAATCTGTGTGGATGTAAAGGAACACAATTTCAAGGGACTCTCTGTCATCCCCATTCAGGCTGACTATGAGCACTCAAACAACAGAAAACAAGGTCCACAATGAAAGCAATCTTGCATGCAGAACCAGCAGAGAAACACAGGAAAAAGCTTCCAGAAGCTCTTTAGGATAGTAATTAATTAAAAGCAAAATCAAGATACCAAGAAAAGTATGTTTTGTTTGCAAAAGACTCTATGCTCTAAGAAAATAAAGACATTTTAAAGGCATGCAGAGGAGAGAGCACTGTAGCATCATGCTCCCTGAGCAGATCCTACCTGACTGACCCTCTCACAAAACTGACTGTTCTGCACCTTCCTGTCATTGTCACCATCTTCAGGCTGCATCACAGGCTTCTCTGTTGTTTCAAGACACTACATAAAGTATGGAATGATGTGAAAATGTAGCACAAAAAAAATACTGTGATATGAAACGTGCATAAATAAGTCAGTGATATGTCTTAAAAGAAAAAATAAAAAAGCCTGTAATACAAAGTAACAAACACTGAATTAGATTCCTTCAACAAGATCAAAGAAAATTAATATAAACCCCAGGAATTACTCATATCAAATAAAGTGAAACTTTATTTTATACATTCCTTCCTTTTTATTTAACCCTTTCTCCTCAGAATTTATAGAACATATAAAAAACACTTAACCTCTTGCAGCAAAGGAGCTCTATATCCTCAGTCATGTCCCCATTCTGCCCATTTTATTTTCCAATTGCCAAAATTTATTTTTATTTGCTACACAAGTTAGGCTCTTCTCCAGCATTCAAGAAATAGATGCTTTTAAAACTAAGCACTTGTGGCTTACTGTACACTTGAAAGATTTACTGTGCCACTGAAGGTTACAATCTGCTGTCTATGCCTAGATTTGCCCATTTGTAGCAAATGGTGCCAAACCATCTTTTACTCCCTGTTTCCCACAGAACCCAACCATCTCTCATGGCCTGAGCAAAGAGGAGGAGGAAGACTCAGCTTTTTTAGGAGCAGCACCCAAGTCCCTGACAGCAGCATCCCTGAGAGCAGGAGCAGAACCCCTTTGGTTTGCTGGATGCTGTTGAGCATTTCCAGTGATCCAGGAGCAGCCACAGCTTCTCTGGGCAACCTCTGCCAGGGCCATCCCCACCCTCACAGGGAAGGTTTTCTTCCTAATATCCCATCTAAACCTGCATTCGTTCACCTTAAGTCCATTCCCCCTTGTCCTGTCTCTCCATCCCTTGTCCCCAGTCCCTCTCCAGCTCTCCTGGAGCCCCTTCAGGCCCTGGCAGGGGCTCTGAGCTCTCCCTGGAGCCTCCTCTTCTCCAGGTGAGCACCCCCAGCTCTCCCAGCCTGGCTCCAGAGGGGCTCCAGCCCTCAGAGCAGCTCTGTGGCCTCCTCTGGAAAGCCTAATTATGCCTAATCCATAGGTAGGATTCCAACCTGCATGGGACAGAGGTGTTCTGCTTCCTCAGAATACTGGGAGTTGAATGTATGTGTGCGGTTTGATTTTGATTTTTTAATTGAGTATGCCTTGAAGGTATGCATATATAAATATATATCAAATATATAAATATATATACATATATATGAAATTAATGAGAAAATCCCTTTTATCTCCCAACCCCTTGCAGTATAAACAAGTCTAATGGTTTTAGGTATGAGTTTGAAAAGGCAGAAATTGGATGGTGCAGAGTATTAATATTTTTGCCTTCTACAATTAGAATTCTATATGGAAATCTGACTTCCAAGTCATAATTGGGCTATCTTGGTATTTTCACTCAGATTTGGTTTTCTAGGACAACACAGAGTACAGGCAATTTGAAAACTGGACAAAGACACAGAGGGGATTGGGGTGTATAACAAAGGCATACATTACAAAAAATGTTTTTGTTGTAATCATGGGATGCCAGAAGCCTAAAAATGTTAACTATTATTTTTAAAAAACCTATTTAGGTTGAATCTTCCATGTGTAGGTTCAGGACAAATCTTACATTTGTGTATAAAAAAATAAACTTACTTGCACATGTAACTTATCCATCCAATGCAACTACCTTTTATGGGTGAACATTATTTAGTATCTGCTTTTTCCAGGCCAGTATTTGGTTTAATAAGTGATAATTCATTAATGAAATTACTACATAAGACCAACAGGTTATAAATACACTGTGACAATAAATCACTGCAGGCTGAGCCTGATCCTATGGTCCTGTGTCTGAGGCTGACATGTCCTGTACTCCAAGGAATATGACCTAATGTGCAAGAAAATATTAAAAGAAAATAAGTGTCTTAAGGGTGGAAAGATAAGTCTACCAAGAATCAGCTGCCTGTTTTAAAATATTTCCGTGGAGACTGAAAACCAGGAGAACGTTTTTCCTAAATGAAGCACTGATGTGCTTGCTTTGCAAAGCTCCTCAGAGCCCTGAAGGCTGAAATCACTGAGGCTGCTCCTCTCTGAGGAGGCAGATGTTCAGAGGACAGCACAAAAACAACCTTTTCCTCTCCTCCTTCTCCCTCCCAGCACCAACAGGAAGCCAAGGAGCAGAGGACAAGGGGCTGCCAGACCCTGCAGAGGCACCAGTGTGCCTGTTCATCTCATCTGTGCTCTGCCTTTGGGGGGAAAAAGCAGGATGGGAGCGTTTTAAGAACCTGAGGAAGATCCCTCTTCCCATGTATATCCAGATTCCTCCTATAGCACTGATGTCAGGGTCATCCCAGCACTTCCTGCCAACAAATTCTAGCTCAAAAAACACAAAAAAATAGAATGTAGGGGGTTTTTGAGAGTGATTGTTAATATGCAAAACACACTGCTGTCACACCCATAACCCTGTATCCAGGTTGTCATTTATTGCCAAGCCTGATAAAAAGAGAGCTTTTGAACTAAAAACATTTAACTGAAGATCCTTTCCTTTTTGAGCTCCGTAGTACTACAGTCATTCTGGCACTGGTTAAAATCCATATTTAACTTTCCTATTTCCTTCCCCAGAACACAGAGGTTTATTTACATTTTACAAGCTTCACTCTTTGTCATTCTACATCGAATTCTGTAGCTTCTTCAGTGAGCAGCCCTGTATGCACCTGCCATGTCGAGACAAGCAGGAGCACACAGCATCCTGTCACGATAATCACAGCACAGGACAGGAATTCTTTTGGAATTCACTGTGGCATCCACAGGGATGCAGAGCCCTCTGCAGGATGACGAGACAAATTGCTAAAAATGTTAATTATGGAGAGTGCAGGCACCCGGAGAGGGATTGCCCACCAGCTCTTCTCCCACACCTCTCAGTGACACATAAATTCACCATTTCAATAAAACCATGGCACACCTAAAGGTCTGTTTGTAATTTAAAATATACTTCAAATAAAGACAGCATGACAATGTCTTAAAACTGAGGAAGTAAATATAATTTACAACTGTCCTAGTATACCTGCAGCACATCCAGGAAAAGACAGGAGCTTTTTTCCTGAGTCCTGCAGAAAAATCATTAATTCCACAGTCCCAGTACTTGAATCAGCCAGTCCTGCACGTAACTGATTCAAACTATTTCTAATCTTGTTCTTTGGAGTTTAACTCAGAAATTCAAGACACAAAATACCAGCACTATCATCATTCCTTTTACATGTTCTCCTTCCTATTCAATACATTCTGCACAACAACAATGGAACTGAAAGCAAAAGCCACAAAGGAACATAAAGACAAGCACCACCAGCCACATTTCAAGTAAAGCTTTCCAAGCTGGGAAAGGTCACCCAGAACCTCCTGAACAACCTTCCCCACTCACACACATGTGGGGACTCAGCACCCAAAATGCTGCTCAGTGCAAGTATTTTGCCAAGGCCTCTCCTTCCCCACAGCTGAGAACAGTCCCAGCTTTGGGGAAATGAATGAAACACCCAGGATTATTTCCTTGCACCTCTCAGCAACCCACCACAGTGCTGGCCCTTTCTTCATGTACTTCTCCATTCTATATGAAGAAATAGCCACATGTTTAGGTGACCTGAAGTTCTATTCCTTGTTTTTTGGCTACAGTGAACCCTCGTATTTTGAAGACGCATCAGAGATCTGAACAAAACTCAAATAATTAGACACAGCCTGAGAATGATTATGCAATAGCAAACAGACTTTCAGGAATAACTAAAATGTTTTCTAAGATATTGCTTTCTTTGTAAAATTAACTGTTTCCTTCCCTTTCAATTGAGAAAACAAATAGATCACAGACCCAATTAATATTTAAATGAGTATGTTACTTCCTTAAAATCAACTTGACACATCACTGAACACTCACATTGAGCTGCTTCTCTGTCATGCTAACGTGTTGAAGTTGTTTACATCATTAATTTAAAAACTTATTATAAGAAATTAGCAACCTCAGCCCCAAGGGCTTTACACTCCTTCTGCACTGATGTAAACTACTCCACAAGGCAGATTAGATGTGAGAGTCAGACTCACTACTTTAAAACAGAAAACCTACCTCTCTGTGGTTTAATATTTTCGGTACTTCCTTCCCTTGAGAATCCTTTGTACAACATCCAGACTGTCCTGCCTTAAGTTCTTGATTAACTGACTGCAGCTCTTTGACCATCAGGAGCAGGTCAGTAACCTAAATAACCAAAGGAAGAAGAAGCACAACTGGTAACATCCAAACTAGTAGGAAAACAAATGATAAATCTCCAGCTAAATGCAAACTGCAGAGCTGGAAGCCTGGGTTTGTGTATCTGCTCCTGTGTTAGTCTCCCTAGGTATGGAAATGTGCTTCTGTAGTTGTGAATAGCGCTCAAGGTACCTTAATTTGAAACATTGTAGGTCAGGGGCAGTCATTAACTTTAGGTAACAACTTTCACAACTCAGTAGCAAGAACAAAGCTGAGGGCACCTCACACGAACAGCTGATTTTGAGAAGAAACATTTAATGCAAGAAAAAACAGCATTACTAGAAAGTAGCAGCATTAAGGAACAAGCTGTTCTTCTGTCTCCAACCCCCTTTAAAAGCCACTCTCATTCTGAGCAGTTTCACAGACACAGAATCTGATTAAGCAGCTGAGTTCAAAACTCTCACGGCCACAAAGCCATGAAGTGTAACAAAAACACAATGGTTGCAATAAAAAGTGAAATCTTTTAATCAGACCAATTAATATACTTGGAAAACCAGGTCAGCTTTCTCAGTCACACAAACCCAGTAAGAAATTATTTATAAGTATCTTTTCCTAATGAGTGTCCCTGAGCCTTCTGAAGGGAACATGCTCAGAGATAAAAGTGGTGAAACCCCAGAATGGCACTGGGACACAATCTGGGGTTTTTTTAGGGACACCTGTTCAGGGTAAGACAAACTTCCTTCCTTCAGATTACCCACCTCCAGAGTGTGAGCACCTGCCTACAATTCAGCTGTCCCTGAGGAACAGAAAAACTTCACTTATGCTCACTTATAACCAACCATATTCAAAATTATTCCTTGTCATAACCTGGTGCATGGATCAGATGTCACTGCACAGGGTCAGGAGAAAGAGAACAGGTTTCTGAACTCCAATACTGATTTATTGTTTGGTCTGCACATTTCACCTCTGTGAATTTCAGTTCTCCTTATGCAGGATAGAGAGCTCATCCCAGGGTTACTTTCTAACATGCCTATTTACCAAAAGATTTGCAAATCCTGGGATGGAGTATGCTATACAGAATCGACAGCACCACCTCCATGATTAATAAAGGTGCATGAAATACAAAGTATAGGATGCTCAGTGGAAGACTTTTCCTTGGAGTTGATGTAGATGATATCTGAAATATGGTATTGAGTCAAAACCTTGAGTCCAGGTGCCCAATACCACAAACCCCTGTCTGCAAATCACTTAGCTTTCAGCTGATTCTGAAGCCCATGTGGTGTAACAAAGTCCAAAGAATTCATAAAAGGTAGGTCACAAACCACAGAGATGGGAGCTTCAAATCCTTTCAGAACTACTCAACTGTACCTAAATAAATGTTTCTGTGAGAGCTACAGAACCTATAAACAAAGCAGAATTAAGCCATTAGGAACAGTAAATAATAAAAAAGATCAATACCATTTTTTTAAGTTCTTCCAGAGACAGATGGTCTATCTGAAGGCTTAAATGGTCTTGTTCTCCTAAACAGATACTCATATAAGATGTTTGATCTCCACAGAAAGATAGTGTTTCATCTGCCAAAATAGCCAAGGACAGACATTATTTCAGAAACTCCATTTGCAGGAACACACAGCACAAAATGCACAGGACTTTTCCAGTAAGAACCTTCCAGTAAGTCTGTGGGAGGCCAGTCAGAATGTTTCATTCCCAAAATAAGCTTTCTGTTTAATTGAAAAAATTTTGTCCTCATATTTCTTTGTGCTCCTGTCACACAAACAGGCTGCATTTTCTGTGGCTTTATTTTCTGTGGTTATCAGCACGAGTTGTGAATGTAATTCTGGATTATAATTTATGTATTTAGCATTACAATTAGAAATAAGTTTTAGGAAGGACAAGTTAGGCATGAATAGTTATTCTGTTTTAACTATAGTTTTATGAACATAACTCAAGGTATCAAGGCAAAAAGCCAGGTTAGAGAAAGTTAATGAATTTATTTTGCTTTTGGGTCAAAAGAATGCAGTAACTGGATTGAAAATAGTTACTTATTCACTGCCTCTATAACTGCAGGAATTACTTATGTTTCAATAAACACCTGTTTATTTAAATATAAATGACAGTCAATTCTATAAATAAATCTCATTAGATAGGGAGAAAGCATAACTAAATTAGGACAAAGAAGAGACATCCAAATCCTACTCCCAGTTCTGACACTGATCCCGTGGCTGCTGCAAAGACCCAAAAGTCACAAATCATTACTAATTTTTCAATCTTTACTCCTACCAGCCTCACCCTCATCACAGCAGCTCCTGAGAAGCCTGGAGTACCCACAAGACCCTTTGGCCCACCCTGGTTGTTGATTATCTCTGGGCTTTTGAGGTTGGAAACTCCGAAACAGCTGAAGTTTACCTTTTGTCACTTATCAGAGCTGTCAAGTGATGCTAAAATTGAAAGTCTAAGTTGAAAGGGGAAGTGAACAGGCTCTACTGTTATTTATATATCCCCTATGGAATAAAACAGAAACATCTTGTACATGTGCAGTAAACTATTTAATGATACCCACTTATATTATTCTTTTCTATATCTAAGAATATACTAAAAACACCTCCCAAGACATACAGCAAAAAAGCCAGAAGCTAAGCTATATTTAAAAGCTCCACTCTTTCTGAATTACTAAGTAACAAAACTTCTGGGTATTTTTAATTTCTCTGGAAATACTTCTGTTAGGAGGAGGTTACCAGTGCCTGAGCCACAAGCTCTTTGGGAAGTAATTACACCCCATGGTCAGAAAGTGATCCCATGGCCACTGATTGATCCCAAGTCAGGAATCTCTGCCTGCTGTGGAAAACAGTAAGTTCTGTGGGTACAAAGCTGCAGGCAGCATGAAATGATCCCTGCAGCAGAACTGCCATGGAATTTCTAACATTTGCTGCATGGAAGGAGAGAAGCTGTCCCTCTGTGTGTGCCCTGATTGCTCCAAGATATTCTGTTACAAATCCACCAAATCATCTTCAGTATAAAAAGTCAAAAAGAAATCTTTCCACACGTTTTTTACTCTCAAATATTTTTTTTCTCCATGCCAGCAAACTGACTGCAATAAAACCACTTTTCTTTTGTGCAAGAGGAGGGTTGGGCTGGGCATGAATACAAACCTTGGTGGTTTTTCATGTCCTTAATCTGATCTTGTAAGATCTTCTGGAGATTTCTGTTACCTAAAACATCTTCTTCCAGTTGTTTTCTTAACATGAAAATTTTGTTCAGTTCCACTTGCAAGCTATTTATACTGGGGGAAAAAAAGGGAAAATAAATATTTGAGATTCAATTCAAAACATTTTGGTGTTCACTGGTGTTTACTCCATCCAGGCTTGCACCAAGAGCCCATTTCCCATTCCCCATGGCTGGCTTTCATCCCACACTTCCATCATTTTGATGCATGAGCACAAACAAATCCCTACATAGAAAGAGAAGATTAAATCTTTACATGCACAGCATTTTCCTGCTCTTTTGGGCTGTGCTGCCTAAGTCAGCTTCCCCATGACAGAGCTCTTCTACCAGCCTCTTTCTGGGCAGTTCTTTTTAAGGAAAATCTAAATTACTATCTTCTAAAAAGCATGCCAGAAAAATATCATTATCACATAATGCTGATAGCTTTGTGTATTCCATTCTGTGGTGACCATGGAAACTTTGTTCCCTTGCCAAAGAGCTGCACCAGATAATCTAATGCTGCACTTAGAAAAAATATCAAAAAATCTTGTTTCACTGAAAATAGGACCCAAACACAACTAACTGTTTTATCTCTTCATTTATCCACAGTCTGTAAAAAGACCTCTTGAGTTCTAAATTGTCTCAACTGTCTCAATTACTTCAGTGGGCCATAAATGTCCAAACTTAAAATTTATAATTTGTCAAAGTGAATTAATTTTTTAAGCAACTTTGCAACTGAAGTTTTCAGCATCAGCTGCCCCTCAGGCTCCAGAGTCAGCTGCCCCTTGCTACATCTTCCCCACACCCTTCAACTACATCAACAAGGCAGTTCTGGTCAATCTGTAAAAAGATTTAAGTGCTGAAAATAAACCAACCTGAAACTGTAATAAAATGAAATAAAATAGATTTAATAAAAAATAAATAAGAGGGTGTTACTGAAATCTTTGTATTATTTATTTTCACATTTACTTCACTCAGAGTTTTAAGATAAATTAAGCTGCTGCAGAATTTCCAAGCCACTGCACTAAATGACAGAGAATTCAGGGATCTTTAAAAAAATTTCAATCCATCTCATAGGGGACTGTACAGGAACACAGAGCACATCATACTTGCATGAGAATAACAGGGAATTGCAGGTGCACATTAATTAAAAGACTGCATGTATGAAAAGCCTCTCAGTCTGTCTCCTGACAAGTGTGCTGTTGTCAGGGGCTCCTGCACAAGAAACTACTGCTTTAACCAATTCTTCCTCATACAAGAGCTTCTTTGAAGAGAGAGCTCTCTTAAATGCTCAGCAATAAAAATTAAGAGTAAAACCAAACCAGCACATGACTAGAGGCCAGGTAAGCACATTTTCTCCTTTTCATGAGTTAAGGGTTTCATAAGAACAAGCACTGATCCCCCTCTTGGAGAGAGAAGGAATATCTTGGTCCTGACATCCAGTAGCTCATTTTGAAAAATAACCACCCAGGTTGCTTAAAATAAATAATGCCTAAAAGAACATGTCAGCAAGAAAACAGATGTTTGCCCAAAATCCATGTCACTGCTGATGGCAATTAAATCCAGCTTCCTCATCTGTATATCTGCAGGGCTTGTTTACCCATTCCCCAGAAGCTTAGGATTCAAGTCTTAATGAAGCTTCCAGCACATTTCAGCCCCCAAAACTGTGAGATGGAAGAATAGGAGCAGCTCCAAGCCCTAGCTCATTGTGCATCCTCTGCTCCAAGAGGCACTGACTGCTCCATGCATTCCATAATTCCACATCAGGGAAGCAGGACTAATGTTCCTGATCCTACAGAAGGTTATTGCAAAACCCCAATGATTATACCTGCAGTTCTAAGTTTCCTTTTTTGAAAGGCATTCTAAGAAAAAGCAGTTTCAGAGGCACACTGCTCTGTTGCCACTGCTATACAGAACATGGAGCCTCTCCTTGCCCCCAGAGCAGGAATCAGTGTCAGGTCCCACTCTTCACATGAAATCAGAAATAATCTCCATAATCTCAATGCTACCATTATTTTTCATTAGTATTTTTTGTAGTATCTAAAGCAGGTCCTGAGCTGTGGCCAAGCACATGCTGGCACTGCTGCTAACTGCTCAACTCACACACAGATCTCATCTACTCTAGTGCTGCTTCTCTTCATGGTTTCCAAACTATAGTAGTCTATACACCAATTGCAAAGAAACATTCTCCCAAAGCTGGCAGGTATAAGCCATTGCTTTGAGGAGCTGTCTTGCAGATGTTTTAAATACTTCATTAAGGAATTTGCAATTTTAACAGTAAATTTTTTATAACACATTTAAATTTCATTTGTCTACAGACTAAGAATTTTCTCTTTTATCATAACGTCTCCTCCTCTACTGCCAAGCAATAACAGGATACAGAGCAGGCTGCAAATTTCTTTCTAAATTGTTGTGTTCTTTGATTTTAAAAGGTTAAAAACCACTTGCTCCTGCCACCCTTTTCAATGCTTTACACTGAAAGTGTACTATGCAAACTTCAATTATTCTGTTTTGTTTAACCTTCTCCCAAATCTTGCATATTTTTATTCTCATCAAAATTCTCACAGTGTCACTTTTAAGATAAGCATTATCTGTATTTTAGGAGAAAACCATGGCAAATTGTCCAGTGCCCAAAAGTTCACTGCAATTTGGTTTTACTCCTATACGCCAAGACACAAGACCTAAGTATAGAAAATCCAGTTGCTTACTGTGGTACCTAAATGGACACAGGGTTCATTTAAACCTCCAATCTAAAAAGAAATATTTTCAGAAACATTTAAGTAATTTAGATAATAGAGACTCACTTACATAAATATTTCTCTTTAGAGACTACTACAGAGAGTTTATAAACAACTGGCCAGAACAAACTAATCTCCAGTAAAGCTGCACATTTTTTTCCCAACTTCTGATTTTTGCCCTTTGAGGTTGAGATTATCCCCCAGAACACAAGCACTTACCTATCTGACTCCTTGAAGGTCTTCACTAGTGTAGAATAAATATTCTGTTCTTTCCTTAAAGCAAGAACCAGCTTCTCATATTCAGCTTCTTTATTTTCCTAAATTAAAAAAACATACTGCACTCACAACATAATTTTTAAGTTTCATGTCTATGACCATGTGTGTGTTTATGTCCTGAAGCATTTGTGAAAGAGGCTGAACTCCCATGGAGTATTTTCTTGCACTTACTATATCTAAGTATCTAAGATATCTGTAATTTCCAAAGAGAAATTAACTGAAATATTATAGAAAATTTAGATGTATTAATATCAGGCACAAATTCTTCCTCTGTTAAGGAATTTTTGGTTGTCTCAGTTTTCTATTTTGACTGAAAACTGAAAGGAGGAATGAAAAAGGTGCCACAGCTAAGGGGATATTTCAGCTAAGGGAACTCATAAGAGATACTAAATCATTAGTGAACAGATCATTAACGAGGAAGAAACCCAGGAGTTTTAAGCAGCTGTTATTATTCCAACTGCAATTCCTAAGAAGGAAATTGCAACACAAAAATATTCAGCTACAATACAATCTTGTTAATTCACACTAAAGATGCAAAGACTGTTAATTTGAACGATTCAGTGTTCTGCAAAGTAAACAGCACAAAAGCAAGGACAACCAGTGTTTACTTTTAATTATTTACACTCTTACTGCACAATATGCCAGCAAATATGTTAAATAATATTTTGCAAGTGTAATCAAGCTGTGATCAAATGACTTCAGTTAAGGTAACCTGCCTGGCAGCTCCCACTGCAGCTTCTACCACTGATGCTCCAGAGTCTTTGAAGAAATGACCTTGCCTTTGGACATGAGCCCTGTGTTCAGCTGCCATCTAAAGGCTGCATCTAAGAGACATTTCCAGGTTCTAGTGCAATTTATACATTAAATACTATTCTGTACCAAAGTGCAAAATCCTGAGCTTGACATCGAATTTATTATCTAGATGAGCAGTGGAGGCAGTGGAGCAAAGCTGCTGACTGAGCACAGAGAAACACAAACAGATGGAGGTGGGTGATCCACAGGCCAGTAATAAAATAATCTCATGAAAAAAAATGTTAAAAAGTACATCTTGCAGCCTGAATTAAGGAGTCTTATCAATGTGCTGGAATCTCAGCCTTTCAAGAACAGTCACTAAACAGGAAATGTATGGGTTGCAATTTAAGTTGGAGAAGTTTGATCACAAACACAGACCAATGCCGTAGGAAACAACAGGAAAAAATAAATCTTTTGACTTAATATAGTTGTTTCACAGTCTGTTAAAAGTTCTAGTGAACTCCTCCATATGTCTGATACAAGCCTTGCAATTATTACTGAAGACACTACAGAAGTCTATCCTAATTAAAGCTCTCTCTGAAGTCCTGGCAGAGTAATGTCATTGTGCACAGTTAGGGAGCACAAATGAGGGAAGGAATGTCACCCATGGCTCAGGGTCTGTGGCTGCTGCATGAACAAAGCAGTGCCACACACAAACCCTGTTCCACTTCCTATTCCTTTCAGGATTCACATGTTGAGCTCTCCATTTGTACCAAAATCTCAGTAAGCCCATGAAATCCTCCCAATTCCTTCTACGTAACAGGAGACATGAGCTGTTTCTTAATTCCAAATGTCACAGACTATCCACTAATTATTAAATTCTAAATTCAACTATCTGGGTAAAGGTTAGCAAAATCACGAGGAAGTGTTCCTGATTTTTTAAGAATCTTTCATGAATAATAAGGATGAGAAGATGCAGCATGAACATCCCTTTTTTTTTGTACATTATTACTGTCATTTCTAAATAATGTGTGGGAGTGAATTATTTCAATCAACTCCCCGACAGTACACAAAACATAAGGCAGCTCTGTAACTTAAATAGACTGTAATGCTGTGGGAGTTAATGAAACATTAAACCTCTTGACACATGGTGTGAGGGAAAATGTGTTAGAGGAGATAGCTGCAAGACATCCAGGACCATATTGCAGTGAAAGATTTATATTCCCATGAAAGGAGGCAATCTAATACATTAAAGTCTACATTTAAGTCTGAAATACTATTGCTAAGCAGCAGTGGTGGAAAACATGACTTATTTTCATTAAAGGTTCCCTAGATTGTAAGCAATGAAAGTAAAAGGTTTATACCTCCACAATAAATAACTTATTGGCCAAGTCACAAGAATGCCTGGTTGCCTCACTGAATGTTCTCATGCTTCCAACAACCCTCAGGATCATTTCAAAATCTCTGAAGGTTCAAGGACAAATAGCTGAGAGAAGGGTATTAGCTGTATCTCCTCACTGATCCATCCACACATCCGTGAGTAGAATTTGGTAATTTCTTCTAAATTCCTTTTCTGTAAAACACATTTAACTCTGAGACCTCAGAGATACCAGAATGCGAAGTTGCCAGACTCCCCTAATTATCAATGCACTCACTCACTCTCTCCAGACCATGACAGGAGCTCAAAAACCCAAACTCCAAAATTAGAACCTGTAATTTATCTTTCCTGGCCTGGCCAGGGCACCCAGCTTTGAGTGTTGGTTCCTTTAAAATTTATCATTAGATTAAAAAAAAATATAAAGATATGCTGAAAGAGAGAAAAGTTCTGCATCTCTCAAATCAATTTCTTCAACTTTAAAAGATCAGTGAGGCTGAAAAGCCTGGTTTCTGTCCCCTCTGGTGGGGAGGATCCAGCTGTGGGTTTGTTGAGAGTTGGTGCAGCACTGCAAAGCCATCCAAGAGTGCCAGGCAGCCAATGAGAGCAGAGCTCTGGATAATCTGTGACCAAAAACTGCTGATTAATATGCCAAAGTGGGTCCTTACAGGAGATGTGTGCCACAGAGGTTGAGCTGAGAGGACAATGGGCTGTGATTAGCTATTGTTCAGTCCCTGAGTGCACGAGCAGCAGAGAATGGGCTGTGATTAGAAGGTGGGTCGGGGTGATTACCATGCCCTGCTCCTGGCCCTGGTTATCCACCCGAACCGAGTCAGGGCTACACAGGGACGTCAGTATTTGATTTCCATTAATCCCCTACGATTTTCCATCCTAGGCCCCTTTGTGACAGAAGGTACATGCAGGCACTGCAGTTTGTTGTGCAGAGGTGGAATTTCCCCCCAGCTTTTCCCAGACCATTTTCTCTGTCTGCACATTCATATACACTGGGATAAACCCTCACTGCTGGCCAGGCAAACAGGGCTGCAGCTCCTTTACTCTGAGCTTGTCACAACCAGGACTCCACACGTTCTTGTCTCTCCCATGGTTAATTACAGTGCCCATCACATTCATCACTTCACCACCAGACTGTTCAGAATGTGACCCACAACACTGGGCTTGTGTTTCCTTTGCCATTGGCTCCCTTTGTTTTGAACTTCCTTGAGAAAGTCTCATTAATTACTGATATATTATTAAAGAAATGAAAAAGCTTTCTCCACCATTACTGTGTATCAGTCTAATTATTTCTACTTTGCCTGATGCTTTTAGAAACCTTGACACACCAGGGTGCAAACAACACAAAAAGAGACATGAAATGCACCTTCAAAAGCAGCTTATTTGTTCAATAATCTGTACACTGTGATGCACTGATGGAGTCAGGGAGTGATTCAAAAATTCAACAGTACCTGACTTCTTTTTGCTAGAACAGAATGGAGGGTAGAGAGAGGAGGAACTACTTCTAAAACGAAAATTATGAATTTTGACCTCTGACTTCAGGTACAGGTCTTTTCAACTCATGGCATCAAATAAAATAATGGGCATATATTGCTCANATTTTCACTCCTACCTGTATTCATCCTTGCACTCCATACCTATCCAAAGTGCACAAACTCTTCTCTGCACCTCTCCAGAAACACAGATATCCTCCCACTCAGGGAATTATGTCTGCCCTAACCCCAAAAAAAACCTCTACCTCTTTGTAGCAGGCAAAACATCTTACATGCTTTCTGAAAGTAGGGAATTTAGTGATGCCACATAAATTCATCAGAACACAACACATGGTGACTTACAACACATGTAAGTCCACAGCTTTGAAGCCAAAGTCAAAATTCAGATCTTCAATTTGAAGTCAAGGTACTTATCTGCAAATGATCAGTTATGCAAAACTCACCTCCAGCTCTCTGACTATCTTGATAATTGACTGCTGAGTCTGTGCAGCACATTTCTCCTCTACTAAGCCCTCATTTTTCAGTTCAAGTTCTTCATTAGCTCTAAGAAGGTTCTTGCACTTATTCTGGAGCTCCTGCAGTTCTGCATCCTTTTCTTTAACTGTTCCATCAAGTCTCTAACAAAAGAAAACAGGCAGTTTTACAAAACTTACTCTCATTTTAAACTGCAAAATACAAAACCTAACAAAATTCAGGAGACTATCCAAGGATGACCTGGAACATGTTATTTACACACCTTGCAAAAAGAGCTCAATTTAAGAGACCAGAAGCAAAACCAAAAGATACACAGAAGCTTTCCCCACCTATGCAATCTTTTCAGTATTAAAAATGAAGTCAAGGCATGCACCTTTGTCTCCAGGTACAGAGCAACCTTAACTCCTACTCTCTGCACTGCTGGCTCAATACCATCACTACTTTTTTTTACCCTGTGTAAAAACTGAGCAGGAGCCTGTTACCATTCAGGCAGGAACCTTCTCACACAGGTCATTTGGGGCTCCCAGAAAAGATGATAAAATATTTCAGCATCCAGACCTATTCCTCAACTTCCACTTTCTGCACAATAAAATCATGAAAAAATCATGAGCACTTCAGAGCTTTTACAAAAGTGACAACCCTACATAAGTATTAGTAAAGCTTTCTTCCCCCTCTGTCCACACGCTTCACAAAACCCTAACAAGAAATCTTGGTGAATGCCACACACTGTGTAATTAAAGGTTTGTTCTGCAAATACAGTATTATGAGAAGTGAAAGATTATCATCAAAATCAACAGTAACTCCAAATACAAATGTGGTTTTGTAATAATTCCCCATACAAAATCAAATGATAACTTTCCATTTTTCATTTCAAAGTAAGTCTACCTACCTCAAGCAGCAGATCCTTGTGATTGACACTGTCTGTCAGTTGCCTTATAACAAGTTCTTGGCTCTGCAGCTTCTGATTGTTTTCACTCAAAAGAATATCGTAATGGTGTTCAACTGCTTTTTCTTTCTCAGTCATTTCACCATGTAATTTCTCTAGTTGATTTCTAAGGTCCTACAAAAAAAATGAAACTGACTATGCAGCAAATCAACTTTAAAGAAAGTTTAAGACTAACAACCCACACTATTACTGAAGAATGTACTGAAACCACTTTCTCTTGGCATCAGTGAATACAATCAAAGAAAGAACAACTTTCAGATAAGAATGCCAGTGTTTTCTTCCAAAAATCTAGGTTATTTTTTAAATGCTTTTCATACAGAATGACTGGACTCCAAGGCTGTTAGGAATATTATGCACATAGATGTTGTCAGAATGAACATTTCCTTCTGAGTCAATTGGCTCCCTGGCTAGAAATAGGAGGAAATTGCTTACAGGTGATTCAGTTTGTCATTTGCCTTTTTTCTCATCACACCATGAAAGCTGTTGCACTAACACTGGATCATTGGTTACTTTGGCATCAAACAAAAGGTCAGAAATGTTAAAACTTTTTTCTTTTGACAAGAACACAAGCTTCAAATGACCAATCAGGTCAGCCTCATGATCAGAAGGGATGAACAGAACTTGATCTTGACTCTGGCTCTATTAATTACTTCCTGTAGCTCCTAGATTAGCTGCATTACCTCCACATCTTCTAAGTGAATATATGACATTATTAGCATGGAATTTATAGCCAGCTCACAGTTAGAGTGGAAAATATTTAAGAGCACAAGGCAGCAGAAAAATTTCCAACATGGTTTCTCTGTCCTTCTACCTTCCCTCCCAGCACCACTGGTTTATGTCACTTCCAACATTTTTGCTGATTTGTTGGGAAGTTTCAACACTGTCAGCTGAAGGAGGCAAAGCTTGCATAGACACCAGCCTCATTTTATAAATTTTTCCTCTGCATCTACTGCAGAGATTGTGTGGAAAAAAGAGAGGTAGAAACTTGTAGCACAGGAGCTGTTGCCTAAAATTAAACCATGAAAACTTACAGGAGACTTTATACTATCTAAACTTCTGTTCAGATCCAAAGAACCAGGTAACACAGCCTACATCTTCAAATAAATGTTTTCTATTTACTCCCCAAAAGGGCCCATTTGTGAAGTAGCATAAGCCCTTTAAATAGTTTGCACATATGGAGTCACCTATAAACTTTACTTTTACCTCCATTGGGATTTAAAATTTAATAGTTGTTTCTTATTCTAAGTCCAAAGAAATAGCACTAGTGACATTTTAATTGCAGTCTCTTTACAAACTGTTTTATGTCCTTTTCTTGACTTAATTACCTTGCTTCATGCAGGTTCACATCAAATCCTTAACATCACTTTATTACTTCAGTGTTTTATTTGTTTATTTTGCACATTAAATGCAAAATGTCATTTACAAAGCCTTTTGGTTTACTTTCTTCATTTTAGCTTCATCTCCAGGATTCAACTAAGAAATGCCTAACAGCTCCCAAAACCCCCTCAAATGTTATTCAAGGAATGATTACACCCAGACCTTCAGTCCTACAAACTAATTTTTTTCAGGAGCAAAAGAACTACTGCCTGACTAAGAAAACTGAAGAACAGCAGAATCAGGTCCAAGTTTTGTCTAGATACCCAAACTCTCCAATATGTTCCTGTTTTTCCCTAACTGCTGCCTATAAATACAAACTGCAGTGGGAAGTGGTGCAAGCTCTGATAATTGCAAAGTTTGGCTCCAAGTTCTGGAGCTCTTCAAGTGGGTCACATTAAGCCTATTCCCACACAGCACTGGAACTGGAAGCAAAGGATCAACAGCAGTGCTGTCACATTCCCTGTGCTGCAAAGGTCACTCCTTGGCTTTTTTAAATGGTATTTTTGTACTGTTACATTACTGAGTGGCTCTAACTGACACATTACTTGTAACTAAACTTCAGAGTAACTTCAAGTGACCAACACTGTGATTCCTCTTAATGAAAACCATAAGTAGCTTGAAGATGACAGACATGCAGAGTTAGAAAGATGCTGCTGCAACAACTGTACTCCACCTGTTATCCCATCTCAGTCCTCTTGGTGCACAGCACTTGTCAGGTGCAGAAACCAGGTTTCTGCCTTTAAAGCAGCAAAACTGTGTAATGGAAAGAGCTGGACTGACAAGGGGTGCAATTTTGGAAAAAGTAAAACAGCCTGTGTGAGATTTTCAATTTGCACATAACTTTGCCTCTACTATTTCTGCCCTCAAAACTCCCTAAATCCTTCCCAAGGCAAGCTAGAGGTGAGACTGAAAATTACCTTCTTTGCATGAGCTGGAATTCTGTAACACACCAAACTATCCATCACTGTAGCAGGTTGCTTGAACTCATTGACCACTCAAATTGTCTGGGAGAAAATCTATTGGTTTCTATACATTGACTTGCAAGGATAATATAGTACCTACAGCTCTCAGAGCATAAACTTGGCAATTCCCTCTGCCAACTTTTTCCCCAAGAGACTTTCCTATGATTAATGATGGCTGAACTAAGAAAAATGAATGCGAAACACTATAATATAGGAGACTGGAACACATGCCTCCCCCTCCTTGTCAGATGAAAACCAGTTTGGTGAGTAATTAAGTTGTGAAGCTCCAAAACCTCCCTCTCATGCTAAACCACAGGTAGGGAGACTAAGTAATAAATTCTATCTATTAAGTTATTCTGCATTTCCCCAACCAACTGAACAAATATGAATATCTAGTAAAATACACTGTAACTGTCTACATTTAGGCCTGGAGGGAGAATGGATATGTGAACTGTTTAATCATGTAAATTTGAACAAACTTCTTGAGGAAGAAGCACTCCATCCCTGTTAGAGGCACAGTAACATGATAGCCACAAACAGCATCAAGGATGAGATGTTTATTCCTCATCAATAGTATATTTTTATATAGGTCCAAAGCTTTTGTTTCAAAGAGCTCTAAGTGATGTTTAACAGCATCTTGACAGTGATGCTTAACAACAGCTTTTGGAAAGTACAGAACTGGAAGAGCTTTTAAAAGCTCTTTCAGACATTTTAAAGTTGCCCACCCAGAGGCAGGAACATGGTTCAAGAACATCTAAACTCATTAATCCAGGAAACTCCTAATATTGGACAAAGTCTGTGATCTGGATGATCAGCTCACATGTCTTATTGGATTTAGTTTCACCTTCCAGGACAGTAATGCCCAATTTATGACCAGACAAACTGGGTTTATAGCAGGTCAGAAACACATTTCTGGGGAGCTGTTTGTTGGGGTGTGTTTGGGGTTTTTTAATGAATATATGCAAAAATTAGCACTACCCCATTTACAGTATATGGAAAGTCACTGCAAGTTTCCCTGTGAGTGAGTGAAGAGCTAGGGCTCATTACAGATATTGAGGGCATTTTCTACAGTTTATACACTTTTTTTGCTAACTTTATTTTAACAAAATAGAAACATTGATAAATAGGTATCTTGGAGCATAAATAGAACTGAGTTTTTAAGGCTGTCTCGTAAAAAGTTTGCACCAGATCACTGAAGCAGTTTCCTATTTGTCAAAGAGCAAAATCTCACAGCATATTGTTTAACTCCCACATATCTACTACTTAATGGGCAACACTTCACAGGCAATGTGGTTCTATCCAATGTACTTGCAGCTCTGAAATTGAAGCAGCTGTTCTGCAAGGAGTAGGAAATAGGTTAGGGATATAATTTTTATAAGACTGCTCATCTTTTGGCAGGAATGCTTTTCCTCAAGGAGCTCATAATTTACATGAAAAACTTGGACATAATGGAGTCAAATAGGGCTTCTGTAATCCAGATAACTTTGAATCCCCTAGCAACTCCCTATTCAGTCCTATTTTTCCTGTCTTTCCTGTACAGTTATATTCTAGCTGCCTTGAAAGATGAAAAAAAAAAATCCAAATAGAGAAGACAGTTAAATATAAAATACTTCAAATCAATAAATGTTCTTTGTGGCTGTTTTACTGACAGCAGAGATCTGTTCTCACTCTCCTTAACCTCAACGCCCTGAAGAAATCTCAAAGCACACCAAAGATAGAGATTTTGTGACGGCAGCCAAACCACAGTTGACAATCAAACAAAAATGCGTTAAATTGGGAGTAGGAGGGGGAGAGGAACCTAATTTATTTGTAGGTAAAGAGACCCCTCTGCTGGTTTTAAGGAATAGTGCAGGAGCAGCAATTTCCACATCTCCCTGCTTTATTAAGGTCCTTATTTAATAATGGAACCAAAACATCTAGTGAATAAAGACAGGCTCATTAAATCTTTTATGTAATTTAATATAGCAGGAGACTAATCCCTAACGGAGGAGGACTCAGGATGCAAGCAGGACTCTGCTCATTATGCAAATGCTGCCCTCGTGGAGGCAATAGTGGGAAGATTTTAGCAAAATCCACATGACAAAGCATTCAGTTGAGAAGTGTTTTGTGTCAAAGTCCCAGCAGAAGGTGCATCCTTTTTTTCAAAGGAAGAAAAAGAAAAACCTGGTCATTCACTTTGTTGCATCAGCTGTGAGTGCTGGGAGCAGGAGAGCAAATCTGAATGCCCACAGCAAGGTAAGAACCCTCAAGAGAATATGAAGTAGCCAAATTAATGAACAGCACCTCATTTTTTATGTTAAACTGTGATCAATTAATACTGTGCTTTGGGTGTTTTACAAGCAGAAGTTATTTAATATACAGCCTTTACAGTGACCCTGCTAGGAGAGCAGAGAGCAGGCTGGGGTTTGGCTCCAGGTCACAATTAGAAGAAATCTTAAGTGGTGAAATTTAAGATAATCTACAGACATGCAACAAGACAAATATGGCAGAAATGTAAACATACATCATCATGCATGCTCAGATTTTCCCATCAGAAAAACTGGAATCAACAGTAACCATTTACCACTTCTAAAGCTTAACTTTTTTTTTCTAGGACCTATCAAAATTATATTTAGAATATTATTCTGTGCAGAAAATTATGTGTCAGAATTTTCCTAAATCTTCATACACAGTGTTAGGCAGTGTCAGGCATTTCATTCCCAAATTTAAATTAAAAACCTGATTTTGTTAGAAAAGGACCTGCTAAAGCACTGAATTATTTCTGGACTTTAGGACATAAAGCAAAAACGTGATAATAACATTAATGGTTTTGTCACTTCTGCTCTTCTGTAGTTGTGCTTCATCCAGCTCCTTCTCCATTTTCTCTCTTTCCAAATTCAGATCACTCAGCTCTTGACCAGTGACTTTAATTATCCTTTGTAGCCTGCGATTCTCAGCGTCCTTTGTGAGGTTCTCTGAGCGCAGCTCTGCCAGCAGGGTATCCTTTTCCATCAGCAGAGCCTGATAATCTGCAGCACCCTGAAACACAAAACACCATTCAGGCTCCACAACTGGCTTTTGTAGAGCCTGTGAGTCTTTACTCCTATTGCATCCAAACCCACAACCTTGCCCCCCTCTTCCCAGTGTTTCAGAATTGAGGTGCAAAGAAACAGTGAAATGACAAAACAAGGAAAGTGTAACACTCAAAATTTCCTCTACTGATGTAACAAAACTTTCCATGACATCCGGTGCAGGCTAA
This sequence comes from Chaetops frenatus, assembly GCA_013400775.1. Classification (NCBI taxonomy): domain Eukaryota; kingdom Metazoa; phylum Chordata; class Aves; order Passeriformes; family Picathartidae; genus Chaetops; species Chaetops frenatus. The sequence goes on from VZTR01004999.1 coordinate 1,284,975, forward strand.
GGAAGTCTGAGGTAACAAAGAATGAGAGAAAGGTTGACCTGCAAAGGAGTCACAGTGCAAAGTCATGGCAGTATTATTGATTCACAAAGCTTTAATTACATAAAATGCTATTTTCGGAGCAGAGTCCAGTTTCAATCTGGACTAGGGCAGGAAGTTACTGAGCCTTTCATGGAATCACAGAATTAAGGTTGGAAAAGACCTTTAAGATGGAGTCCAGCTGCCAACCCAGCACCAGCACCATATCCACCACCAAGCCATATCCTCAAGTGCCACAGCCCCACATTTCTGGAACACTTCCCAGGGATGGTGACTCCACTCCTTTCCTTGGCATAAACCTCTTTTGTGTTCTTCCCCACCACACACTGCTGCAAGCAGCCCTGGAGCTCAGAGCAGAGGTGACAGGAGCAGGGGGCTCTGCAGCACCATTTACTCACAGACAACTGCCCTCAACTCAAGGCTGTAGCTAAGGAGCAGAGAACTGAGCAGAAGGACTTGCTCTGCAATGTGGATTCTGTGGACAGGAGGGATCAGTCACACACTTTTTTATCTCTGAACTTTTAAAAAAATCATCAAGGTCTCAAAAATCCTAAAGTCCCTTTTCTCCTTCACACACACACAAAAAGCTTAACTAAATCACATTTTCACAAATAACATTCCGCTGTTTTATAAATAGTGGTTGCACACTTATTATATAAATAAATCCAAGCAGGTTCAACTCTGCTAATAGGAAGTCTGTGCTGACACATACTTTCAGAAAAGAAAAAAATCCCAGCTTCAGAAAAAAAAAAGCTCAAGATAATCTCAGCTCCCCAGAAATTTGTGTCTTTATTTTTAACTTATTTTGATATTACATGTTTCTCCCTTACAGATTCTCAGTTGGTTTAGATTTTAAAAAAATTAGCAAAACACAAGAAGGAGAAACAAGGTAGGTTATCTGACATTTTAACATTCTGTTGTTCAAATAATTTGATTTGGGAAATTTTTTTCAAAGTAAGAAAAATTAATCATTTTAAAACAACATTTAAAACTAATTTCCATTCCTCTGCTTTCAAAGATAGCAAGCACTGCCCACTGTGTGGAATCACAGAGAAGGGAGGAGCAGGAATGGGGGAAATCACAACAAATTGCTTGTTCTTACCTTGAATTTTTGGACATGTGCCTTGTGAGTTGCCTCTCTTGCCTTAGCCAACGAAGCATTTAACTCTTCAATTTCAGAACCCAGCTCCTCATTCTTTAAATAAAGTAAAATGAATACTATAGAGGAAGAGTTATTTCCAAGGGATGGCGAGGCAGTAATTTCTACCCCATCTCATTGTCCATTCATCCAACTACACAAAACACTTTCAAGAACACCAAATGCATCATAGTAAATCTCATATAAAGGAATTCTTACTCTTATACACTCACTAGGCTGCCTATCACTCAAGTGAAGTATTTCCCACTCTTCCACATAATCTGAATTTCAGCTGACGTTGACCTCTCTTATTTTAGCTGCCTTTGACAGCTCCACTTACTCAACAACATAAAATACCCCTCACGTCTTCTAAGTGGTGCTCAGAGCTGATAAAAATCAGTATGCAACTGAAAACATTTTTCTTCAGGGAGAAAGATACTTAACTGATACTTTCTCCTCTCTCCTCCAGTCTAAGAGCCCAAACTGCAGACAAGCAGAACTGCTTAGAGAGATGACAGCAGGGACAGGGACTCACTTGAAGCCTCCTCATGGACCCTGACACACACACACACCACCCCCCCTCCAGGGGTACTTCAACAAACCAGCAAGATCACAATCACCCTACCTCTTTTTCCTTTGCTTTTAAGGCAACAGTTAGTCCTTGGATAGTTTTATCCCTTTTCAAACCATTCTTCTTTTCAACAGCAAGCTCATTTTCTCTCTCTTGTAGCTCTTCTTGGAGTGACTAAATTAGATTATGTGAAAGTTGCATTAACTTCCCACTAAGAGATACTGTAACTGAACATTAATAAGTACATTCCCTTAGAGTTCTTGGAGCTTATTACTCAGATTACAAACATGAAATACAGTCCCCAAAATGAGAGGCAGCATCTTAAAGATGTGCCTGGAATATTGTATAAGAAGGCGGCAGGCCACAAGCATCAGCTTTGGTATTTGATGAGTGTATCTATCAGTTTTACTGAAAATTGCTTCAAAAACAGGAGGGCTCTTTCTGTCATCCCATATAAAAGAGAATTTAACAGAGGACCTGCTCTGCTTCCCTTGAAGTCAAGACCTCCTGTGCCTATGAAAGGATAACAGAGGGAGCCCAACACATGTAAGGGGTCAAGGAAACAGGAGCAAAACTGGAACTTACCTGAATTTTTTTTTCAAAGGAATTTCTGAGCTCCATTCTAAGAGCCTATAGGAACAAAGCAGATGTTATGGTCACTTTAATTCATTCTCAACACAAACACAACTCAATAAGCATTAAAGTGAAGCAAAATGAGCTTAAAAACCCTGGGCATCAAATAAGCCAGTCCAAATTAAGAAGACAAAAAAAAAGAAAATAGAACAAAAACCCTCAAAGCATGTTCTTCCATGAGACAGAACAACTGCACTTGCTGAGTTAATAGAGGTGCATTTTTACAAGACATTTATCTTTGTCAGCAAGATGCTTTTATCAAGAGAGATTTTAATTAGCAGTTTTCCCTGGGAAGGTTAAAGAATTATTTGTTTAAAAAAGTAATCATACACAAAACCAGAGTTGTGCAAATGTATTCATTAGATTTTTTTCTCCAATACTGCACCCTAAATGATCATATGCACTGTGTACAGCTCCTGTGAAATGATTAAAGATGACACTGTTTCCACCTTGACACTCAAATACCCTTGTGAAACCAGGGTGGTTTTTCCTGGCACACATTGATTTAATTGCAAGACCACCCAGAACTGAAAACTTTTAATACCTCTAATCAATCCAATCATAAAAAATTCTTGACATAGACAAAAAAGTGTGTATGTACTGGGCTGAGCAATATTAAGTTCAAAAACAAAAGGGAAGAACAATTCTCAGATGCTTGACAGCCTCCATAATTAACTTCCTCAATTCTGCCAGCTTTAATTTTGTCCTTGAATAACCAATTGGGAAAAAAAAAAAAGACAACAAGCCTCAGGACCTGTTTCTACATTGCAGCTTTCAGAATCTCTGTCTTCCTATTTAGGAGCCAAGTGAAATAAAAGACTGATTCTTGTACCTTTTGTAAGCTAAAGGTTAAATTTGAACTTTATTTCATGAGATTTTTTTTTATGCCAACCTCCCTTACCACAGCTCTTTTTCCAGACCGTAACAGCAGAGACACTTCCCAAGAACAAACTCTCAAGTCACATTCCTAACTTTTACAGAAGTTATGTCATCCAGTGAGGGATCTGTTGACATCTAGATTTCTCTAATATATACTTCTGCAAAGCAATTGCACACTATCTATTACACAGGCATCAAGTCAGTGGGAAACACAACCTCTCACTAAATGAATGGATAAATAAGGGTGAATATTGCCCACCAAGGCACAGCATAACCCATGAATGGTAATGAACTGGAAAAGGGAGGAGGAAATAATATTTTAAGAAATTGGCTGATGTCACTCACATAGTGTCATGCACAGAACCTTTAAAGTCCTACACCCCATGAGATTTATAATACATAATTCATCAGGCAGTTTCCTCACCTCTATCTCACTATCCTTTTCAAGCCTCAAAGCAATGGTAAGTTCTCTGATTTTTTCTGCTGGTAAGTTCCCATCAGAAGATCCACTCTGACACTTCTCCTTTTCCAGGTGTTGAATTAGAGCTTCTTTATTTTTCAGTGACAGACTCAGTTGCTCTATAAGTCTAAAATTACAAGATTTTAAATATTAGTCTTGTACTATAGACCACCAATTCTCCAGTCATTGCAGTAGATCTTGCAGACAACTCTCCTAAGTGAAGACTCAAGACAATACTTGTAGAACTTAAGGAAGGACTTTCATAACCCTGGAAAACCTGAAAAAGCAGTGTAACTTTAACAGGGCTGAGCTATCTGCAAACTGCTCATTCTTGTTTTCCTCCAATACCACTTCAAATATCAGCACTTAAGTTTCAATATTCTACTTATATTGAAATACTTATATACTTATATTTTACTTATATATTACTTATTTGTCCTTTACAGCTCATATAAAAACCTTATTAATCTATTTCCTTTCTTAGCCCACACACCACATCCTTATGTGCCTTCACCAAGTGTCCCTCGAGTATTCGGTTTCATCTAAATTCGTATCTAAGCTGTTTCTCATTTCACATTTCAAACAAAAAGGCACACTAAAAACAAGAAGTCAGGTCAGTGCTGCTGTCTTTTGTCAGTACACATCTTCATGCTTCCAGTATTCCAAGAACAATAATGATGTTTTCTGACAGACCTGAGTGTTACACATGAAAACTCTGCAGCATAAGATGCTACCCCATGGTAAAAGTATTTCTAACAGTGTTTCTCTTCCCATTAAATTTGCCAACTTGACCTATGAGTTTATGTTTCACACATCCTGACCCCTTTTAGGCTTTCAGAGAACTTTTAAAGATGACTTTGCTACACAAAGCACTAAACTGGTTGCTGTGTTGCCATTCACTCCATGGATGGCCAGTAACTCTCCTCTACCCAAGGGTAGGACCAAACTAATCAAACTCAAACCCATGCTGACTCTTCACACTTTAACAATAAAGAAATCCAGCAGTTAGAAACATAACTGGCAACAGTTCTGACCTGTCTTTCTCAGCTTCTGTAACCTTGTCCACATCCTTGGCAGGGGCATTCATAATTGAAGCAAGTTTCTGCTCAGCAGCAATTCTCAGAGCTTTCTCCTTCTCTGTCATTGCAAGGGCTTTTTCTACCTCTTCTTGGGCAGCTTTAAGATTCTGAAATTAAAGCACACAATCCTGATGCCTATAATAGCTAAATACTTTGAAAAGTATTTCAAGCTCTTTGTAAATGCTTCTGAACTGCGTGTCTGCATTTTCAAGATTAATCCACTTTCTGTGGTACAAAAAGAAGGGAAATTTGTTTCAAAGAAATAAAAAATACCCTAACTGATAGCAGAACTGGAAACAAAAGTGCCCCTATCCTATGGTTTTAGATTTAGCAATTATAACATGGTTTTGTCCCACTGTCCTCCCACTATCATAATAAATAGCTACACTTAAATTAAAGAGGCTAAAGGAGGGCTTTTTTGTTCAATAAAATTAATATTCCCAAGCTCACTACGGCTAATTTGAACTCTTTCCAACAGCATTTATACCATTGTGCAAGAATTGATAAAGTATGAACCAGACATTTTTTTCCTGAACAGCAAAAGAAATGGAGATAACAGCCAGAGATTTCAGTCAACTTCCTCTGGGTGACCCAACTCACAGAGATGGAGAATGCCAGAAAAAAAGACACTTGCCTTATACTACATCAAATTTGATTCAGATCTTCATTTTTACATTGCAAGCTTCCCTGCTGTGCACACCCAATTTAGCTTCCTATGAAATAAAAGCCTCCTTGTAGCCTAACAAGTCGTTCCCCCCTTGCCTTCACATATAAACTAAAAGGCATCACTTTGGGGGAGGGAGAGGAAAAGCTCCTTCATCACTGAACTTCCCCAGACAACTCCTCTCCTGAAAAGCTGTTTTGCCAACATTCACCTGTCAATCAAGAACTCTGAAGGAAATTAATCTTTGTTAGCACTCCCTGGATCTATATAATTACATGGTGCTCTGTAAACCTCTGACTAAAACCACACTGCAGTGTTTGAATTCATATGCAGAATAAAATTAATGTCAGAGGCCAACACTATCTTTGGGCTACAGAAAATACTCAATCTCCATGAGATTAGAAAATCTGCTCTTCAACCTATCAGATCTGGGCAATACCAGCCTGATTGACTGATTTGGGACAGAGGAAGCAATTTACAAACTTCTCTACCAATTCAACAGCACAAAGAATGCTTTTGGAAATCCCAGTTATATTAAAATGCATAAGAGGTCATGGAAATTCCCCTTTCCTCCTCCCTGAAGGAAATTACTTTAGATGGACTTCAATCATCCTTTTGGGTCCCACCCCTTTACACTAGAAATCCCCCATAAAGTAACCTGAAATGGCTCAACAATAAATACAGGACTAAACTGTCTCAAGCATAGTGAGGAATGAAAAAAGACATTATGAAAATCTAGCCTGACCACAGTATCAAATCTCAGCTAACAGTACAAAGACAGCAGTGATTCCTTATTACTCCTTCAGCCGTGGCCACTCACTTCTTCCAGCAGGTTTATTCTGCCAGTCAGCATTTCCTCCATCTCCTGCATCTTCTTCTGTGCCTCCTTCCCATGCTGCACTTCAGCACCACCACCCTGTGCCAAGCTTTCAACTGCCTTACTGAAAGACAATAACACAGACATTCATCTCCCTGCATATCAACGTGGAAAACATCCCAGGTGCCAGTGCCTGATGGATTATGCTCAAGCATCTTCCACCTTCTCTGCACCTGCTTGTCACTTCAAGGCTAAATACAAACATCTGTGGACTATGCAGCAATTTGGGTGGTCTCCCTGAGTTCCATATACAAGCCTTGGCAAAGTGGCTAAAGAAGCATTTTAGATGTATGATGAAGAAGTGAAATGTTTCTTTTATATTTCTAAAGTTTACAAATACACTATAAAGCCTTCAGCAGAGCTGTGTTTTCTACAGGAAGCAGCACTGGAATAACCTGAAGACATGGAGCTGCTGAGATCTCTCTATTTGCCTTATCAGTATTTTTTAACACCTTGTGAAAAAAGAACAGGTAGTGCTTCCTTACTCAGCATCCAATGACCACTTGTTCATGACTGCCACGTAAATTTTGCTTTCTAGTATGACCTCATGCAAGGTTCCCTCCAAAGCACAGCAATACCCTTTGAGCAATCTGGGGAGATCCAACAGAATTCATCTGGTTCTCAGGAAAACAAAGAAAATTCCACTGCAATTGAGGCCTGTGGGGCAACCAACAGCTGCCAGCCTGGATTAATTTTGAAGCAGACATTTCTAGATAAGTGCCCTCAAATCCTCCAATTCCTAAAGCATTAGGGGAAAAAAAAAAAANAAAAAAACCACATACAAACAAATCCTAAGTAATGGACATCAAGAAATAAACTGGTGCTTACTAGGCCTTGATGAGTAGCTTCTCCCTCTCCTGCAGTTCACGCTTCAGACTTTCTAGCTCAACTTTCAGCTCAATGTTCTGTGACAAAAGAATGAAAACATCTGGAGAGAACTGGAAGATCACCCATCCCAAAAGTTATTGGCAATGTGTGGATTACTTTTTGCTTGTATCAGCAGATATATAGTATCACTGGGATAAGAACAGACATTTAGCTGTTAAAAGGCATATTTTGCAAGGTTCAAGCCTTCCAGAAATATCAATAGCACTAAGGACCATTGCACTCAGGCAATACAAATCCCCTGCACACACACACTTAACTGCTCTTACAGGGAGCACTGCACTTTAGTTTGGGAACTTCTAGGGTTTTCCAAGCATATTTTTTCTTTAAGCTATGAGATATTTTATTTTCCTTTCAAAACCTGATTTTATCAACTACAGAGGTTTTTAGTAATTTTAGAATTATTTTGTTATAGCCTGAAGAAACCAGTCATGATGTAATTGTATGAAGAACTCCTTGGCCAGGAAGCTGACAAACACCATCTTAACACATCAGCAACTACAAAAAAACCACCAGTGGAGAAGACCAGGCAGCAATATTCAACTCCAGCTGTGATCTACCCAAACATCAATTTATGTTCTTAACTACTGAAACATGCATCAAGTGAGACTCAAGTCTCCATCCCATTATGGAAAAAAGACCTGAGGAAAGCACCTGTTTAGGTCACTTTAATTCAGTTATTACTGAAAAGGATAAGGCTGGAATAAAATAATCACAGAAAAATTTCCAATAACAAAAAAATATTTAAAAGTCAAGTGAAATAGGCAATCTCCCCACAAAACAAACCCTTCAAAAAGAGACACAGTTCCAGGAAATTTTTTGAAATGCCTACAATTTTGTAAATTTCTTCAGTGGGACCATCAAACTTCTGCTGCATTCGCTCCTCCAGAAAATAAATACGAAGTTTCAGGTTGAAGTTTTCTTTTTTCAGATCAGTGATTTGCTGTGAAAGAAGAAAGACAATGAGAAAAAGGAAAAAAAAGGAAAAATCCTAAATCCTCTGACATTTTTGCTTTGACTAGTGCAAGACTGGAATTCCACCCATTTGACATGGTTGAACTCATACATACATGTGGGTCACACACACACACATCTTCCAATTGTGAAGGTGTTAATTAAACATGTAATACATAGTCTTGTGCCCTTTAAAATATTCACAAAGTATCAAAACACTGACTGACTTTACACAATAAGAATTCAGGAGAGATTTTTGAATCTAACAACACTAAGCAATTCTTCTAAATGATAGAACTTGAACAAAATACAAGACACCAAGTTGAAGCAAATATTTTCCAAGCAAAAGCCTGGGGAAGGCAGCCTCCTTAATGCAACCCAGGTTATTCATAGCAAGAGAAGCCACAAGCACACAAGTGAGCCCAATCGAACACCAATAAAACCTTTATCCCATCCCATAATTCACAGTGCAATTCTTTGGGGAAAAACTGCTTATCACTTTTTATCTTCCTTGTAGAAGCAGTAACTTAGTTGATGGTTTCATTAAAGAAAGGAGTCTCCCCCTAATTTTTTTTAAGAGATGAAGCATAAAACATTCATTCAAATAACTCATGTCCCCTGCCAGATGCTTTCAGCAAATGGAAATCTAATATGTTACAGAGCTACTAATAAAATATTTATGTAGGCTTTTCCAGAACAGTACAGTGCTATTTGTAAGAATTACTAGCAATACCATTTCCAAAATATTTGGCTTGTGAAACCCAAGATTACTTTCTGTAACTGCACTCAGAACCTGTATCTGCAAACAATTCTTCAGTTTAATAATCCCTGCCCAGCAAGCTGCCACGTCATTATTCAAAAAAGTGAAAATCATCTGAGCAACTGAAAATCCTACATAAACTTTGTGGTTCGTTCCCACACCCTGAAGCAACCCGTCAGTAGATCATTCCCAGCAGTCCCTGCTCATTCAGTAAAAGTCTAAGTGACAAAAACACTCTGAAGTTGTACCAGCTGAACTCCTAATTAGTCTCCATACACTCAGTACATTTCTCAGTCAAAAGGAAAAAATAATTGCAAAAGAACTCAGTATTTCACAGCTCTTGTCACATGTATTTCAGTGGCAAAAGAGATAAACCAAAGTGCTTAAGGATAGTATTTTCAAAAGGCAAATGAAACAAACTATGCAATCAAAAACCAAGGAGTGAAACAAATGTCATCTCTGATGTTCAATTCCTTGCATGAAAGTTAGAGCAGGCAGACATTTTAGAAGTTATTGTTTAATGAAAGAAAACGTGTAAAATGTGAGAAAGTTCACACTGCAAAAAGATTTAATGGCAGCCCTCTGAACTTATGCATTTGAAGACTCAGTCTTAATTCCTTTATGCCTTTTGATTTCTCATTTAAACAAAAGGAATTAAAACCAAGACAATGATATACATACTGCACAGAATATTCCATAGCATGGCAGCAAATCCTAGCTCAGATCAGCTCCTTTCCAAGTGTGCATGGAGCCAGTTTTGTTCAAAAGGGATCTGTCAGCAGTGGCTGTAGTTTCACAGCACAACAGTTTTCAACAGCAAAGGCTGTTTTAGATTCACAGCAAAACTCTAAATGGGTTTGGAGACACAAGAAAGAAACCCACAAATATTATTAGTCAGCTCCCTTACTTGATACCCATCACCCTTCCTGTTCATGAACACCTCATTACCCATAACAAGGCCCTCCTTAGAGATTGCTTTTCACTTTGCCCATGTAATCATGTTTTCTATAATAGGATGGTTACCTCTATATTGCAACAAAGTGAGACACCATAAATAATTCAAAAATCTGCACCTCCAACATTATCCAGCTCAGCACCTTCTCCAGGTATAAATATTGAAGGGCTTTTCCTACATGGATCCACCTTTTAGGCCACTTAAGGGTCATTATGTCCATCCTGTTCTCTCTGAGCTACGAGGCCAGAGCCCATTCTTTTCATCACCTCCTTCTTATAGCCTGTATGAGTAACAGAGTTATAGGAATAACTTTAATGGTGTTTAATGTATATTCTTCTTCCTTCATGTCAGTTGATCCTTCACTACACTGCTGGCATCCATAAAAGTTCTCATCCCATTGGAAGTTTTACAGCTCAGTTTAATATGAGGGGTCTAAACATACCAGGACCTGTGGAGAGGCCCCTGCTCTACATCATACAGGACAAACAGCAACAGATTTTTCCTCCCTTCTCCAACAGTATTTCCTGTGTCCAGGAACCCTGCAGATAGTAAACCACTTGTAGAATGCATACTCTGGACTGAGGTCTTTGGCACACATCACAGTGAGAGATTTTAAGCACATACCAATGCCAAGGCAGTGTCTGTCTACCCCAGCCAACACACAGAAACAAGAGAGAAAGGGAAATAGATACAGACTGCAAAAAAACATCCTTCACCAAGGCTTTCCAAAACAAGCTTTAAATTCTGAGCAAAGAGCAGAGCTTTCCTCTCAGGGGGGGTATAAGGCCACAAGAAACTGAAAGAGTTTGTAAGAAACACTCATTTCAAACACAGCACTGCCACAAAAGGTAACAGCAGCAGTGCCCTGAAACTGCAGGCTCCTGGCACAGCCCAGCCACAGCCTTTATCTGTAGTAATCATCCTAGAGATTTTAGATTGCTTTCCCCTCCACAGCTTCTTCACACAACAATAAATATCTTAAAGTTTTTCACTCTAGTCCTTAATGGGTAAGTTGCTCTACAACACACTCCAATCGAATCATCATTCAGCAGACATAAACAACTGTCTTATTCAGTTTAAAAAGCCAATACAGTGAGTGCTTTTTTTTAAATATGATGTTTTCCTTTACATTCTAGTAAGTACCAAAATACTTCTATCTGTAGAATTGTCACAATGATACTAGACTTCTACAACAAGCATTCCAAGCATACTCCTATTATAAAGTTAAAAGGCATTATACTGTAGTCAAGGAATTAAAAAGCCAAATCCTGCACTAACTTAAATGAAAATAAACTTGATGCTTCTCTGAAATAAACCAACAACAGATGCCCAAACCAAATTCTGATGTTTCTGGTGAGCTGCAGGAAGTTTTGAGCAGAGGGTGCCAATTTTGTTTCACAACTTCAGCACAACAGTTGGCTGCTCTGAACAACAAATTCCTGCCTTGGCTTTTGAAAGCAACACTTAAGAAATGGAGGGTTCAAAGCATGGACAGGGACATTCACCTGGTCACACCTCCAACAGATGTGTGTCAACTCACACAAACTAAGAGTCAACACTTCAGCTAGCACGCTGGAAATATCTTGGCCACAAATCTGTCACCAAGTCTTATATTAAAAGTTCTGCTTACATTTTCATAGTCTTTCATGGTCCGAGCACGAGTTGGTGAGACTGTGTCTTCTGCCACATCTGGTACCACTAGACAATAAAGAAGACAGAACAAGTTCAGACAGTAGAATCTCTCTAAGTAGGGCTTCAGTTTGGCAAAGGCCTACACTAATCTAAACATAAAACCTTTTGGGAAAGGAGAGAGGCACTGCCTGGCCCCCTGTTTACATTACATGTTAGTATCTACATTCCTTTCTGATCACAGTGTGCTGTCTATCACTTAAACTCCCAAATTCCATCACCCTTTTAAATGATGATGTACACTGGAATTAGGCTGTGTGAGGTGCGCTGTCAAGAATAAATCCTCAGAGCAAAAACTGGATGATGCACAGCGTTATCCAGAGCCTAATGCGAACGGGCAGCACGGCCTCGCCGGATGTTCCAAGTATTTTAAGTATACCCTGCACAAAAGCGCTGATCACCTTATGTAAGGCTGAGAGTCCTAATGACCACAGGCAGCGAGCGCACAGCAGTGACCACAGCAGCTGCTGGCGCTCCGTGGTCTTAAAAACTATTAAATTACCTTAAAAAGCGCATCACTTAAACGAATTTTTTTTTTGTTGGTTTTTTTGGCCTTTTTGGTGCAAGTTTGATGTTTTTCCCTCAGCTTTAGAGAAGAGCACGAAGCACCAAGCCGGCGCAGAGGTGTGCGGTCT
>VZTR01004999.1:1297722-1333937 GCA_013400775.1 Chaetops frenatus
ATTTGGCGGCTTCCCTGGAATTCAAACGCCCGCAATCGCTTCCGCCATCTTTGCGTCGAGCGGGCTGAAGCCGCTGAAGCCGCCGCGGAGGCGCGCAGAGGGCGGGCACAATGCAAACTGAATGGGAGCCGCCCTGTTTGACGAGGGCAGCGGGCGGAGGTGGGAGGGCGGACGCCATGTCGGTTGAGGGCAGAGCGGGGCGGGTGGCAGGCGGGCAAGGGAGGAGAGAGCGGCCGGACGCCATCTCGCGTGAGGGAAGGAGCCCGGGGCGCCTGAGGTGACGCGGTGGGAGCGGGGACAGGGTGATCCCCGCCGCTCCGCGGGCCCTGCTCCAAAAGTATTCCCGTTCGGAAGAGGCTTTTGAAAGGAGGCACCAGAGCCCCGGGCTCCTGCCGAGCCTGGCAGAGCCGCTGGAGCTGATGTTTACCATGTTCCCCGCGGCGCAAAGCCGTCATGGGGCTGGGAGCAAGAAATAAACACGCGTTACTTCCACATTCTGGTCACTGCTCACAGTAACGGGCAGCGGTGAAGGCAGCTGCTGTCATCATCAGCGCAGGCGGATTTTGAGTAAACGTGGAGTGTTTTTGTAAAGCGAAGTTTTAAGTGTGTCGGCTTTCTCAAGTTTTGTGGGAGAAAATGCAACTATAGTGGACCTCTCAGAACATCGACAGCGGGAAGTGCTGAACTGGATTAAATGCTGCTGTGCATGCATGGCCAGGGTAACAGAGCCAGTCACAGGTGGAGCTCCAGACCCTTCCTCACTGTGCATCCTTGCCTTCCTTTAATTCATTTAGAACCTGTGGGAAGAATTGAAATACGTCCTTGCAATATCTATTTTCATAGTCACAGAATTATTCAGCTGGAAGAGACCTCTGAGATATGGGATCCAACCTTTGACCAGTCCCCGCCTTGTCACCCAGCCTGGCACACTGAGTGCTGTGTCCAGTCGTTCCTTGGACACCTCCAAAGACAGTGACTCCATCACCTCCCTGGGCAGCCCCTTCCTAATGTCCAATCACCCATTTTGTGAAGAAATTTCTCCTGATGTCCAGCCTGAACTTCCCCAGTATATGAGGCCATTCCCTATTGTCCTTTTTCTTGTTCCCAGGGAGAGCACTGGGAACTTCCCTCCCACCCACCCCCAGCTGCCCACTCCTGGCAGGGAGCTGTGCAGAGCCAGAAGGTCCCCCCGAGGTTCCTTTTATCCAGGCTGAGCCCCCCCCCAGCTCCCTCAGCAGCTCCTGGTGCTCCAGACCCTTCCCCAGCTCCGTTTGCTTCCCTGGACATGCTCCAGCTCCTCAAAGTCTTTCTGGTCACAAAGAGCCCAGAACTGGACACAGCACTCGAGGTGCCTCACCCGTGCTCATCCTCAGGGGACAGTCATTGCCCTGGTCCTGTGGCCACACTATTGCTGGTACAAGCCAGGAGCCCTTGGCCTTCTTGCCCACCTGGGCACACCTGGCCCATGCTCAGCCACTGTCAAACAGCACTCCCAGGTCATTTTCCACTGGGCTGCCTTCCAGCCACTCTGCCCCTAGAGTGTATCAAACAGCAAGTGGTTCCTCATGCTGGGACTTGCTCTTAAATTCTCTGTAACACAAGGAATCTCCATCCCAGCAGGACACTCAGCCTGGCTCACCCACAGGAGTGACCCTGTGCATTAGATTTGGTTTCCTTGTTTGGATTAGGTTTCCTCTTTGGTACTAACTCGGGTCAGGTTTCTCTCACTTTCCTCTAGGCTGTCTCAAGGGGACTCTTACCCAGCCAGGAATTAGGCCACAGATAAGGGCTGACCACAGGCCATGAATTCTGTGAGCTTATTATTCCCAGTCCTGTGAGTTTAGACCTCGAGAGACATTGGTCGCCCTGTGAACTCCCATTTCCTCCAGGCACCTGCACCAGCTCATTGTTTAGATTGACACTCACCTGTCAAATGCCCCAGACTGGTGGGATCAGCCACTGCAGCTCTGGATGTGTAGGGTCATGGTGGGCTTCCCATCCCTGCTTAATTCTTCCAGCTTTGTGGGTACAAGTGCCCGATGGAGCTGAGGCAGAGTCCCAAATTGCCAGGAAGCGCCAGGCACTACTCAGCACATCTAAGCTCTTAAGCCCATCTCCTGTGCAGTTGGACATGCCTTGTGCTTTGTGTTTGAGGTCTGATGACCCCAAGGGATGTTTAGTCCCTTCAACTCCCCCATGAGAGACCTCGAGAGACATTGGTCGCCTTATGTGACTGAAACCCTTTTGCAGTGGCCTCTGCCAAGCTGAAATTAAGTTCACAAAATCAGGTCTGCCATATGGCACCAGGATCTGATCAGCCAGGCTGAAATGTGACTTTTCCTCATTTACAGAGCAGATCTTCATAAAATGAGTAAGTCCACTCACTTGAAAGGATAGTACCAATTTGCTCTTGTTTGAGGTTTCAGCGAGGTGTTACATATTTGATGTAGCTCTTTAAATCAGCATGCATCAGGCACAAGTGCAGAGTGCACTCTGCACACACAGCACCTCTGTCTGCAGAGTCACAGCCCATGTCCAACACACTGTAATCAGAAGGAAATCAGGGACCTCCTTGTGAAGTTTATTAGTTCATGAAGTGGCCGTCTGATGGACAAAGATATGGATATCGAGAGATACATCCCTCTCTATCTTCCCTGGAAGTGTTCAGGGCCAAGCTGGCTTGGAGCAACCTGGTCTAGTGGAAGGTGTCCCTGTCCATGGCAGGAGATGAAATGAGATGATCTTTTAGGTCCTTTCCAACCCAAACCATTCTGTGATCCTATGATTCTATGTATACACACAGCTAGGATGGAAAATTTCCCTGGGAATTGCCCTGCCCAATGTTTTACAACCTGCAGCAGCACCAGGAAGCTGCAAGAGGCAGAAAGAACTGGGAAATGTGTTGTTTAGAAGCAGTTAACAACTTGCCTTCAGATAATCTGCTTAATGTTGTTTAACCTTAAGTTCATTAGTAGCACATTTGGGGAGATTACAATAAATCCTCATGTCAGGAAGACATGCTGGAACTTTCCTGCTTCTCAAGGCAGCCTGAGACCCTTCCCACCTCAGAAAGGGAGTCCTAAAGGGAGTCTGGGAGTGAAGTGGCAGGGCTGAATTGAGCAGGATGGGAGCCAGCTGCTCGCTGTGCTGTGCTGGCACAAGGAGGGCAGATGTCAGCATCAGCTGAGCACGGGTCCTCCTCACCCTCCTGTTCTCACTCCCTGCTCTGGGGACCTGGTTCAGACTCAGTTCTGCCTCCTCCTCACACAGCTCAGAGCAAGATTCTTCCTAAGTTAAGTCATACACAATCCAACTGCTCTGCTAATGCAAATCAGGTCTCAATAAACTCCCTTGAATCTCACCAGTGTGGCCCTTACTTACACAGCTCTGGCTCAGTCAAACATCTGAAGGAACATTTAAAACCACGTGCTCGCTCAGTGGATGAAACCTTACCTCTCCAAGTTCTTTGCTTAATAAAGGCTGAAGAGCAGACACACCTTTCACAAAAAAAGAGCCTTTAGCAGTTGTGTTTGCAAAACAAAAACCAATTTCGTAACTCTGCCAAGTGAGAAGGAAATGCAAGTTTTCCACAGGCCCTTCTGCAAACACTCCCAGAACTGATGCCACAGATGTGGATTTCAGAGTATCTGTAACAAAAATGGCCTTTGAAAGACATCTGTGGTCATGAAGAAAAATCTGATACAATATCCTCATCCCATTTCCAGCTTTGCTCTGAGGGTCTCCTTGTTAGTGATTCACATCTCTGACAGAATGTGTCAATGTGAATGATACAGAAAACAGTGGGAAAACAGTCACTGCCTGTGGAGCTCCCAAACACAGCTGAGGGCTGGGATGGTTCATAGCAGACACAAGAGATCAGAGGGCTCATTTTTTAGCTGGATTTTCCGACACAGAATGTCAACTGTGCTTATGAATATCTATGATAAAAAACATTTTTGTGCCTTGGTTCTCATCTTGCATACAGGGGCATAATGAAAGAATAATTCTCTTGGAACAAATGTTATTACTTGGATGAGATTGGATTCAATCCTTTCTGTCACTGAGAAGACTCTTGCTGAAATTCAATGAACAAAATCACAAATGCAAAAATCCAAGTGGCATAGATACAAATTATATACATTTATTTTTATTCATTTTAAATAACATTCTTCTGTATAAATTCTGACATATATTCAAATCATACACTTTTTTTCTCTTTTTAGAAATGCATTTGTAAGCATAGCATGTGCTTGGGAGACGCCGTATTTGGATGTAGAGTGAGACTGATGGGTTTCAGATGGGAGCATGTACAACTTTTAAGGCCCACATTTTTCTTATTTTAATCCATTCCTCTGACACATAAAGAGCAGTCTCCTGTGGGAGCTCACTCTAAAACTTCACTTTAAAGAGAAAACTATTTTTATATCCTTTATTTAAAGGAGACTGTGCAAACTTTCTGCCACATTTACATAGCCTGTAACATTGAAGAGGATGATGCTGCACAGCAGTGGTTAACTGGCCCAGGACACCTGAAGGATGCTGGATATATCCCCTCCTCTTTCCTAAATGCTTGCTAAGTTTGCTCAGCCTGATCCAAGGGAATTAATATTCCAGTAGCTGACATCTCCTGACAGCTCCCCAGGGCTAGTGCTCCTCGTAGCTATTTCCAGCTACAGTGGTCCACGAGATTGAAGATCATCTCTCCTCATTAACCCAACCACTTTCCTGCACGTCTGTTGCACTCAATGCTCACCAAATGCTCCCCCAAGCTGAGAACCCTCCAGGCTGCCCCGGGCCCTGCCCCAGCCCAGCTCTGTGCCTTCTATCTGCTCACTCTGTCCTCCTGCCTTTACTGCTGAGCTGCCCTCGCCCCAGCCAGACCAGCTGGGCCCTGACACTGCCAAGGCCCGTGCCTGGAGCTGCTTTCCCGCATCCCCCAGCCCCCCCTGCCCTGTCACAGCTCCTCTCTGCTCTGCAGCTGCTGTCCCATGCCATGAGTGCCCTTCTCTGTGACAGCCCCACCGCTGCAGCTGGACAGGGTTCCTGGGCAGGAGGTGCTACAGGCGGCCCATCAGGAACACCACGTGTACCTGGATTGCCACCTCAGCCCCACAAAGTCACCAAGATGCCCTCCCCTGGCCTTGCTGGCTGCTCAGCTGGGCCTCAAAACAGCCCTGAGAGTCCAGGTCTGGTTTACCTGCCCTTACCCCAACCTCAGGACAAACCTCAGCACCTGGGAAGCCTCACAACAAGCGATGACACACGTCATGGTCCTGGTGACCCTCAGCAGCCTGGCACAAGTGTCTGAGCTCTCCTACCCCTCCACATCCAATCCAGCCCAAGGTAACTGGAGACAGAACCAGCTCAGCTTCTTTTTCCCCTGCTGTGATGCCAGGGGAAGCTGCACGATTGAGAAGAGCACGGATGAACTGATCTCACATCACCAAAGTCAAACATGAAGCTGTTTATTCTTTCCCTGCCGAAGTATCGATCTGCTTTTATAGCTGCTGTTCCTGTGTGCCAAGGCCTGGGTGGCAGGAGGTGGCTGCTGTGTCCCTGCTGAGTCATTCTGCCATTTGACAAGCACGGTGCCAGTGCCACATCCTCACTGAGTTTCCTGTTCAGGAACATCCTGTGCCATCCAAATCTGGGCAGCCACGTCCCCCGTGCCCAACCAAGCTTCCCATCACATTTGCCAGGCCATCTCCATCCCTTCATCCAGCTGTGCAATCTACAGGCAGCAGCTGTCCCACCCTCCCCTGCAGAGCATCCTGACTCCTCCTCTTCCCAAACACAAAGCCTTTGAAGTACTCTGGAGGTCAGAAGCAGCCCAGGTGCCAACACCTCCTGTGCTGTGGCAGGCAGGGACTAGGAGGGCTCAGCACCTGAGCCCACGCTCTGCTTGAGCAGATGGTCCTTATTTCCACAGTGAGACAAAATCCAAGCCTGTTCCTGTTACAAAGCAGCCCACAGTCTCAGCAAAATTTAAGGAAGAGGTGTTTTGTGGCAGAAATGAAAAAATCTACTAAAGTATTTTAGAATTATTAAAGTGAACAACCTGTCCTTCGATTTGCTTGTTAGCATCAGTCTCAGAAGCCAACAATTCCTAAGTTACCTTTTCCCACTCTGTGAAGTGACCAAGTGCAAGTGTATCACTAGATCAGCACCTCCAAATAATTACAACTTCTAGGATATTTTCTGTTTTGTCACCACCCTGCTCTTTAAAAGTTTGCTGATTAACTCAAGGATTAACAGTATCCAGATTTTCTCCTCCAGTCCTCCCTCGTTTTATAATGAAAAGTAACATTGCTCTGAATGACATGAGCTAGATTTATTACCTGAAGTATGGGTCCTCACCCAGGCCCACTGCAGGCAACGGGAGCTCTTCCATCAGCTTTTTCCCATCAGCTTGGGCCTATATGCAATTCCACATTCTGCCCTCACCATTTCCCTTGGTCATCCTCAATGATTTTCCTTTCTCACTTGCCATGCCTCATCTTTAAATCAGGCAGCAAGTTTGTGAGGCAGAAATCTTTGAACATGTGTTTGAATCACCTACTTCCTCTCCTCCCACATTTCCAAAGATAAAAGAAACCTCCTCACAGCACCAAAAAGCAAATAAATAACCACCATGTTCTCTCTACCATTTCTCATCTGGAGAAATTTTCACTTTTTCCTGGCTCAGAGGATGCATTCAACAGCTCCTTCATCACCATTGCCCCACCATGCACAGCAACGCAGCTGCAGCTCTGAAGCTGGGCAAGAATGGGGGAAATAGGTGTTTCCTGCCCTGTTTCCATACAGCAATTTGATTGCCAGGGGTGGGACAGGTGGCACAGAGAGCACAGCCCCTGCCCTGAGGCCCACAGACTGCAGGTACCAACCCTGGAGCTCTGTGGTGTGACCTCCCTGTGCTGTGCTGCCTGTTGTTCTCTCTGCTAACAGCCCACCAGCCTCCCACCAAAACCATCTGTAAAACCTGTTCCCTGTACGTGTTTTTTTTTGACAGCTGATTCCCCACCACCACCTTGTGCTACTTTAAATTCTGAAAGCATCTGTGCACTTTTACCTTCTGAGCCTCGAAGCGCAGATCTGGTCCTGCAAGCTCTTCATCTCAAAGCTGTTTCCACCCAAATCCAGGAGACCTTTGCTTTTGCCCCTCAGGAGGGCAGGGGCTGAGCTCAGCCCTCCAGCACATCCCCACTGCCACGTCAGCTCAGCAGGGATGGCACTGGGATCCCTCCACACAATGAGCACCCACTTGGGAGAACCTCAGCCACCAAGCCCAGCCTCTCAGTGTGTTTGTGACATTTCATATAGAGACTTAGAAGCAAGGGATACATTGGTGCATCCAATTTTTGGACACCTACTCAGCCCTAGTCGTGGCAATACTGGTATTCACTCTGCATTTGAAGGAATGGCAAAATTTGACAGATACAAATAGGGAGCGCTCACATTCTCTCTAAAAAGAAGTTATTCAATGACAGTGGAAGAAAAGCTTTAAGCAGTTGGTATTTGCCAGAGGCCCAGCTCCAACAATACTGCCATCTCGTTTACAGTATTTTAAACAATCCCAATGTTTGTTTGTTTTTTTAAACAACATCACTAACCGCTGTACAATTAAAACCTAGAGGATATAACATGACTCGGGGAGTGGGGGAGGTTGGGGAGGGGCTCATGGTTTTGTTGTTGGGGGTTTTTTGGTTGGTCAGTTGGTTGCTTGTCTTTTTTACAAATAATTACAAATACAATTCCAAGAAGATATATTACATTTTATATACAGAAGACACCATTTCTATCAGGGTAAGGTATTAAGCCTGGCTTTTATTTATACATGGCAACCCTGAGATGTCTTGTCGTCTTCCCTTGCACAGAAACTATACAAGTTCATTAACTCCTTCTAGAAAAAAATGGATTGCTATGTCTTAATAGCATCATCACCCTGTATAAATACTCAGAAAGGGAAAAGCTTAATCTCTTCCCTAACTCAAATGTTCTTATGATTTTTTTCCCATTTCCCAGCTTAATGGGAACAGATAACGGTGACTTTTTAAAGTGTGCAACTCACTCCTCTACTTGCCTTTTGGTAGTACCGTGAGCAACTACTTCCCCTTTTTTTGTTCTCCTTTTCAAACAAGTTTCTATCAGGAACAAAGGTGATGCCTTTCCAAAGATCTGTTTCCTGAAATTCCACTGTTGATTCATGAGCTACTTTTCAAACTAAAGGATGAAGACATAAGTGTTGTGTTGGCTGGAAACCAAGTAGCTTCTGATTTCTCATCGGGTTCTGCTCTCTCCACCCCACCCCCTCTTCATAAAAAAATGTTTCAATTCAGCATAATCCAGTTTATAACAACAGTGAATTCTATGGATCTTCATGGAGAACAGGACACTGAATGCATTTCACCACACTACCTGAAATTCAGATGTACTACACTGTCTTCTGTTCACCTGCAAGCTACAGCACGCCTGGCACCAGAGCATATCTGAAGAGCAAACTCCTCTGCGTGGAGCCTTGGCACGGATCCCGATACCCCTTCCACAAGCCCTGTAACTTTTTGAGAAGCAAACTTTGGAATAGCTGGATGACTTCTAAGCTTTATAATTATGCATGGGAGTCGTCAGCGTGAGCTGTCCATTCGGGGCCACCTCATTCCCATCATCTTCCAGCAGCCCCGACACGTCAGCGTTGGGAATGCTGTCGTGGTAGCTGCTGAAACTGATGTTGTCCTCCTTGAGTTCAATGGTCCAAAAGGGAGCATTAAGTTTTCGGTTCTGATACTCACGGTACATGTAGACAGCACCCACAAAGCCCATTAGCAGGACCACAACAATGATGATCACTGTCAAAATAATGATGTTAAACTGAGTCCATGAAACATCTGCGAAAGCAGAGGTGCTGTTGTCAGAGGAGCTTATAGGAAATATTGTCTGTAGAGTTGTTGGTGACAAAGTACTGTTTAGCACTGCCGTGGAAAAGGATGTGGCCTTGGTGGCATTTGGAGCAGAAGTTGTAAACTCCGTTGGTTCTGGGCCAAGAGTGGCTTCTACAAAACAAGTTAAAAAATGATCAGTAAAAAATCTGCTGACCTGAAAATCAAACACACAGATTAGAGATTTGACATTTATATCACAGTTATTATGGTAATTAAGGCTACACTGTTAAAACTGGTATACTTTCAAAGCATTTTAGAAAATGTTTGTCCAGGGTGGTGTTTGGAGTTTTTTAATATAATTCTGTATGCTAAGTGCCCATGGACTACAGGATTCCTCTGTAAAGTCTGGTGGTGAGGGACAGGTGCAGTAGTCAGGATTTGGGATTCAATACAGGAGCTTGTGATGACAGCAAGTCCCGGTCCAGACAAGGAAAACGGGGCTTTACCAAGCTCAGCAAGTTTGGACTCTGAACTAACGTGTCCCTTGGTGTCTGTGTGAGCTGCACACTCAGACACAGCAACTCCAGGAGCTTAAACCCTTCACAACCAGTGCACCAGATGTAGGATTTTGTTCACAGTATTATTATTTCTGTCCTACTTGTACAAACAAGAAGATCAAAACTGAAAAAATGAACCACAAGTACTCAGCCATCCCAGAATTTTGCAGTGGGTTCAGTGTTTGCACCACTTTAGGTAAAAGGGCAAAATAACCTCAGTTCTGCTTTCAAATGAAGTCATACACAAGCCACACAGACATCCTTGTCTACACAGCCAGAAGCAGAAGGTCACAAAATCACAACAAAAAAAAAGACACTGGGTGTTCTTCAGAAGCTTTTGAACACAGTGGAGGCCAACTGGGATCCTGGTTTGGTTTCAGCTGCTGGCATAGGTGCATACAGGAAGGACCAGAACATGGGAACTACCAGACTGTGCTCTGTCTTTTCCTTGGCACTAAATAGCCAAGAACCTGCCTTGCTTCCAGCAGCCATAGGATAATTCCCTTCTCAGTTCAGGAGTCAGGCTGACCTTGAGATCTCAGAAGTGGGGTGCAAATTCATTACGCCTGCATCAAACCTGTTGAGCTACAGGCCTCAGAGAGTACCATAAATCTGTAGTATTAAGCTCACAAACGTAGCTAATAAAGCATTTCCTCACATGAATAACCTGATCTATTTTAGGTTCTCAAGTCCAGGCAACAGGAACACTCCACAAGCTGAAGCCTCAATCAGCCAGAATGTTCTCTGCACCTATTGCTCCACAGGACTCTCTGCATCCTCTTTCCCACTCTTCCTGCCAATAGAAAAGCAACTTCATTTTAAATCCACATACAGCTGCAGCAATTACAGCTGATGGTGCCATGCTGTATGGATCCAGCTTCCAACTCTCCTGAACATCTACTAATTATGATTGAGGAGGAGAGTCACTTCCGAAGGACTAATTTTGCACTAAGTTGCATCTCCAATGGCAACAGGAGCTGGAAATATTCAGCACATGTCCTGTCACGGGCCCTCAGGGGAACTCCCACAAGTTAACTTTGGGCTGTCATGTTGCCAGTTCAGGCAAGAGAAAGAAATTCCTCTGGAAGGGGCATCACACACCTAACTGAGGTTCCTGCTCAGAGTCCCCTCCCTGCAACAGCTCCTCTGCTCTCTACAGCTCCTGCCTTAGGTTAATGAGGACACTCAGGATGCTGAAGCCAGAAGGCATTTCTCTATGAGATAACAGGCAAAAGTTTGCAATAGGAAGCAATATGACAGGAGCAAGAGGTTCCTGGAAAACCTCTGGCTTTGGGAAAAGGGCATGAGGAATTGAGTCATCCTTTCCAAATTCTTTCACCAACACTAAATCCCTGGCAAACCCTCCCAGTAGCTATAAGTAGGGAAAAAACAGAACCGAGACAATGGCTGGTTCACCAGGAAGGAAACAGCACTTTTCTGGGCTTTATTTGTGAGTCAGCATCAGCTAAGGGCTGGCACAGAGGCCTGGGGTGAAGACATTTCCTGGCGCTCCCGGGAATGTCAGGGTGCAGTGCCGGGCTCTGGCTGCGGCGCCGCTTCCAGGCCGTGACACGGCGCTGCCTGTTCCGCCCCGGGGCTGTGCCAGCTCTGCAGATGTCCCAGAGCAGCTCCTTGAGAGCAGCAGCTGCTCACTCAATGGGCTGCTTTGGCAGCTTTGACGGGAGCCTCAGATCCAGCTGCTTGACTGAAGCGCCGGCTCTGCAGAGCTGCTGGTGCCTCCTGCAGTGCAGGAGCTCTGGCTGGAGGCCCCGTGCCTGTTCCTGGGGAGGCTGCGGTGCTCGGCTGGGTGGCACAGAGCCACTCTGCACCAGCACTGAGCCCCTGCTCTGCCTCACCACTGCAGCAGGAGCACTGCCTGCCCTGGGGCTGAAAACGCTCACTTTGGTCCTTCAAATATCCTCTCTATCTGCCTTGAAAGCACCAGAATCCTGGTCAGGCCTAGGAGTGGATGGCTCCTGTGGATACATGGGGTTGGGCTGAGCTTTGCCCAGGCTGTACAGAACCTGCTGTCTCATTTCACCTGCGACCACTGAAACAGAGCCTGGGTGATGATTTCACTTCAGAAGCCACTCAAATGCACTGGTGATTTATGAAAATCTTAACCTAGAACAAGTTAATGCTCAGTAACCTCAGCGTGTCAGGTTTTAGGCAACTTTTGTTTAAGGAACTGGAAAGAAGCTGGACATCTTTTTAATTGCTTAATAAAAAAGGGAAAACATAAGTGTCAGGGAGAGAGGAAAGCTCAAGGCACATGTCCCAGCTCCCTTGAAAGGGGACAGGCTTTCCCCACATCAAGAACTGGCTATAACAATGCCATTGCAATAAAACTGAGTGGTGAAAATTGCAAGTACACAAGCAAAGCCATACAATGTGGATTTTAATGGAGCAAGGTCTTGTGGATCCTTGCACAAAGCCAGAGCTGTGCAGGGGGAGGTAATGGATGAGCTGATGCAAAAGTGCCATTTCCAGCCCTGTTACAGCTAATGAGCAATCCAACTTTGTTGTACTGATCATCTCCCTGAGCAGGGAACAACTCTGTGATTACACACCCAGAGAGCAGCACAGAAGTGAAAGCCACATTAGCCCTTGATGGAAGATCTGAATTGAATCTCTGTCCATGACAAGGAAAAATTTGTGCCCAAATACTTCCCTGAACTCTGGGTTCTTTCATCTAATATATCACACTGGTAATGTTTCCATGCATGGTGTTGGAGATCCACCATGAGGACCAACCTCCAGAAAGCCACTCAAGGAGCAACTCCAGAACCATTTTCTCTCATTCTACATTAAATACACAAGAAATAGATTGGGTTTTTTCCAGCTTGTTCACTAGCAGTGCCTGCCAGGGTCTGGAATCAGGGTGGTTACAGAGCTAACTCTAAACCACCCTTCAAGGCCAGCAGGTACCAATGATTGCTGGAATCATCTGCCCAGGGAGGTGGTGGAGTCACCATCCCCAGACATGTTTAAAAAAAGACTGGACGTGGCACTCAGTGGCATGGTTTAGTTGATAAGGAGGTATTAGGTCATAGGTTGGACTAGATGATCTTAAAGGTCTTTTCCAACCTAGTTCATTCTGTGATTCTGTTACAAAGACCTGATTTTCTTCTCTGCACCAGAGGCCGGCTGAATCCAAACCCATGTGAACAATAAACAGCACTCCCTCTCCAACCTTTTGGCAGCTGCATGGTAAGCCTTGACACTGGCTTGAGCAAGCAGTTTTTACCTTTCCTGGTGCAGTTGGTGCCCTCGGGGTCCCTGCTGTAGCCCTCCTCACACAGCTGACAGTGGAAGCCCGTGGTGTGGTACAGGCAGCCGATGCACTCGCCGCTGTCCGGCCGGCACACGCTGGGGGACAGCGCCGGCTCCACGTTGCCATTGCACTTACACCTGACGCAGATGCTGTCCGAGTTGTAGTAGCCCTTGTCACACTGGTTGCAGTTGAGGCCAGTGTACCCTGGTTTGCACCTGTCACACCTCGGGACAGTCTCGCCAGGCTCTGGGGAACACAGAAAACAAAGCAGGGATGTGCCACGGCCCCGTGCAGAGACACCCGTGCTGTGGGGTTTGTTCTGTGGGGTTTGTTCTACAGGACCTGGTCACGAGGTACCCCGACAAAAAATCAGCGGCCGCCAAGAATTGGCCGATCTCAAATTTTCAGCTGAAAATTCAACTTTGGAACTGCAGCAGTTTCGCTTTTAGTAAGGGGAAAAAACAGCTTTGTGGTGTTCTGGTGCCTCGTACCAGCCTCACAGAGCAAACTGGGCATGTTGCTAAGGAAATAGATTATTATTCCTGAACATTTCCATCTCAACCAGGCAATTTCAGAGAACAGCTGGAACTATATCGGGGATGCTTGCAATTCAAAAGAACTTCTGGGCCTACACAAAGCCAGAGGCAGCTTGCTTGCAAAATTGATTAGGGAAATATCAAAAGAAGTCTCACATATGATTATTACAGCTCTGACTTCTCTCAGTTACATTGGAGAACCTCTGCACGGAGTCCCAGGGAGATGTTCTGAAGCAGACTCAGAAGTATGGAGGGCTACATGGCACTGCTGAGCATCTCCTGCCCCTCTCCTGGCTGCCACAAGCTCAGCAGCTTCTCTGCAAAACTTTGCAAGTTCTTCAGAGCAGACTGCAGCAACACACTGGGAGCTGGAACTAGACTTTAAGATCCCTTCCAAGCCAAACCATTTTGTGATTCTGATCCCTCCCCTGCACAGCTGCTCTCACAAGAGGCAACGCAAGCACCAGGGACCCATCACAGCAGGTGCTGCTTCCAGTGCCCACAAACAGGAACTCCACAGGCTATAAAACACCTTGCTGGGCTGACACACTCTGAGGAGCAATTTAACCAAAGAGAGAAACCTCCATTATGAGGAATTAGACCAAAACAAGAGCCTCACGTATGTGGCAGGTGCCGGTGGATGCCACGGTGGAGCAGGGGCACTGCTGGCAGCCGTGGGCAGGATGGGTGCCCCGATAGAAACCCTCCTTGCAGAGCTCACAGTGCTTCCCCTCCGTGTTCTCCTGGCAGTCCAGGCAGGTGCCTGCAGAATGAAGAGGAGAACAAGCAAACATTCAGCAGCAGGAACTGGAGCAGAACATTTGGAGCAAGAATCCATGTGGAACACTCTCAATTATCAGAGCTCACAGGTGGTTTTGGATGCCCTCTGGCCAAAACATGATCCTGGCCTCTTATGACCTTCTGATGCTCATCCCCTCGCTCCACACATACAGATAATGTGAAAAACCAGGTGGCTCCAGCAGAGAGGCCCCACAGCTCACCACTAAAAGGTCACTGCAGGTAAACACAAGTTATCAGTGTTAAAATTCTCCTCAAGGAAAGCAGTTTCAGTTTGCATTTGTGCCACTGAGATGGAACACTGATGCTTCATGTCCCCTACTCTCATGGTGGGATCCCTTGGGTTTATGCCTTTGGTTTTTTGTGTGCAGCCACTTCCTGTACACCAGAGCTGCTGGTCAGGGGTGAGGACGTGCCACTGTCCTGCTTTGGGGGCAGGCAGCTCCATCCCACCAGCATGGCTCCAGCTTCTCCACCCTGGGACAAGGCAGCTGCAGTCACTGACCTTCCCAGAGAAACGGAGGAGAAGTGGGGGCTCACATGAGCCACCTGCCCTTCCTGGGGAAGCCCCTGAATCAGAAACTCGACGTGCCGTGTCTTCACAGACACCGTGTCCTAATGGCCTCCAAATTGCATTTTGATAGTACTGTGTCCAAGAAGAAAAATCTCCTTAGTTACAAAAGCACAGCCTCTATCCAAAGCCCATCCATCACCAGGAACATGCTGTAATTCAGCTGTCTCCTTGGTGAGGTGGCAGGGAGCTGAGGGAAGGCTTGATTAAAGCCCACGTACCAGACTCTTCAAAGGCAACAGCCCCTTCTCTAAACAGGGGTGCCACAGAGCAGTGTGAGAGCACAGACAGATCCACTGAGCTGATCCAGCAGTGCTGCTGGGGGATGCAGAAGTCTCATATCAACATCAACCACAGGAAAAAATCCTGATTGAGGTTTATGCTGACTGTTATAAAGACCAAAGCAGATTTTCTTACTGATATCAGAACAGTTTGGCTCCCTCACAAGCCCAACATGGCTCCTGCTCCTCAATTCCCACAGTGATGACTCCACAGCCAAACATCCCCAGCCAGCCTGGCGTGTCCTTGCAGCCAACCCTCCTGCCAAGGGCAGGAAGCAAACCCAGGAAGCAGCTGATTCACCCAGCCAGCAGGGCCCTGCCAGCAGCCCTTGCTCAGCATCACCTCCCACACACTGTTTGCTCTTCCCTCAGCAGCCCGTCAGGCACGAGCCAGTGGTTTTTTTGGGAGAGATGTCAGGTTTAGAGGGGAAAATTATCTGCTAGGCTTGGTTTCTCCAGCTGCGAACTTGGATCAACTGTTTCAGTGGGGTGGATGTCTTGGACAGGGAAGCTCATCTGCCATCACACCAAGGCTGCCAACATCTTCCCCAGGCACTAAGAGGGGCATAAATCTGGAATCACAGCTGTGTTGCCTTAGTCATTTCAGAACCAATGTCTTTCCCATCAGCAGAAATCACCCACATCCATCTCCACCAGCCCTGCAAAATGGCTGTGTCTCCCTGAGTCAGCACACTGCTCAGCCAGGCACAGCACGCAAGGGCCTGCAATCAGGTATCACTGTGGAGAGCCTTAATAATTAATAACACTTTTCATCCTGATAATGCCCTCAGGAAGGATCAGACCTCACAGGACCCCAATTGGGAAGCACAGCCCACCTCACTGCACAGACACACCACGGAGTACAAGGGTCATGGCAGAGGAAGTGCTGTCAGCTGGGGAGCTCCTGCTGCCCAAGTTATTTATTTATGCCCAGTAATTTTAAATATTCTTCCTGGACAGAGCAATGCCAAGCAGGAGCCAGCTAAAGAGCCAGCAGAGGGAGCCCAAAGTACAGCATTAATGGGAAAAAGCCTTCAAAATTGGACAAAGGCTGCACAGAATTGATGTAAAGCTGGGGCGGTCACACAGAGTGCAGGCTCTGGAGCAGGCATCCTATCTAATTTTTAATCAACTTCATTCTCTGGGGGTTTTCTGTCTGTTTGTTTGGTTCCCTCAGCCACAGGAGCAAATAGAGCAGATGGAGGAAAATTTAAAGATAAAATTTAAAAAAAGCATTTTGTCAAATCAACAATAGGTCATTAAGCAAAACAAGGGGTTTTCATTGCAATGCTGTGGGCAGCACTGGGCAATCCCAACAGAAAAAGCAGCCCCATCCCAGGAGCAAGGTCTGTGCTGGGTTTTCTTTGATAAATGGAGAGCAGGGGGAACATTGAGGGGGGAAAAAAAGGAAGAGCAGATTATCCTCCTCCTCCTTCACAGAACCCACACACCCAGCTCCCAATCAGTAACACAGCTGATGTGTGCACAGCTTTAGTGACAGCCTTATATCCTTCAATACTGGTAGGACATAAACACATAGAGTTCAGTATAGGAGTGAATGCAGTAATTCATCCTCAAGGGAATGCAGGAATTCACCCTCAGGGAGCACAGATCCAGTGCCCACATATCAGGGCATTCCTCTGCTGCAAACACACTGCCCATGAGGGAACACCCAGGCACAAATTGCCCAGAAATACCTGATTTCATGAGCTCTGCCTCTCTGCCAACAAATTCTGCAACATTACTTTTAATTATTACTCCTTTCTAAGCTCCTGGATAAATATTACAGAACTGCCTTTCAGCCTGGAAGTTTTGAGGAGAATTTGGGTTTTGAAGTGAGTGCTGTGGCTGAAGTGGGGGTTGTGCAGGCAGTCCCATAACAGTGCTTCTACAGGATCTCTCCCTTCCAGTCGAGATGGAAAAGCAATTAGGCTCCCCCCTGCCCTCCCATAAGCTATTCAAGCACAGGTGCCTTGACATTTGCACTCCATCAGCATCTGTCTTAATGAGAGACAAAGAAATAATCAAGGAAAATGAACAAGGCCGATTTATAAAAAGTGGGCAATATTAATTAGGTGCTGCCAGTTTTTACCAGCTCTAATCCTGTTATCTGTGGCAGCAAGTCCCCTTACATCAGTGCCAGCACAGTATATGTTTCCAGGTAAACAGCAGTTGAACAAAAGGTCTTTAAAAGCCCATGTTGTTTGTTTGGGTAAGTGCAGAGAACAATAGAGCCCCAATTTCTGATACAGGCTGCTGAATTGCCTGGGCTAAAGCACACAGCTTTCACTGCTTTCCTTCAAAGGAGATCAGCTCCAACCTTGCATTTCCATTTCAGCTTTAAGGTAAAGAATTTGGGTATGCAAGGCAGAAAGATATAGACAAAGGGGATAAGAGCAGAGTGTACTGAATGAGGACAGAAAAACCAGAGCCAGAGGGGGCAGGTGAAGTCTGCACCCCCGTGGTCACAAGCAGACATGGTCACCTGTTGAGTTGTGGCAGATTTGCGAGTGGTTGTTGCACTGACAGGGCTCACACGTGGTTTCATTGAACCTGTAGAAGCCCTCACTGCACCGGTCACACTTCAGGTCCGTGACACCAGCTTTGCACTGGCACTTCCCAGAGCTGCAGAGGGAAAAACAAACAGTGAGATCTGGCTGTGCTAGGAGGCATCCAAGGTACAAACCTGCAGGCAGAGTTTTGGACTCCCTTTCTTCCTTTCTGCTGCAAGCAGGACATGAAACCCAGGGGCAACCATTTCAAAAAAGTGATGGGGAATTCAAGAAAGGACGAGTGTCTACCAAGCCAGTTGCCCTGACAGCAGTTTCCAGCTGGGCACCTGCCCTGGGTCCTGCAGGACACTGGCACACCCGTGGTCACTGTGCCTGAACAACCCCAGAGCACCCACGTGCATCATCCTCTCCCCTCGACATCAGTGCTGAGCAACACCTCCCAGATTTTCACAGGAGTAGACAATTCCCTGCTCACCACCTGCTCTCCTGGCTCCCCTGGGAGCTGGGGCAGCAGCTCATGTGTCCTGCTTGGCTCCAGCCAGGGCAGGTGTCAGCCACCTGCACTCCCTCCCCTTCTCCTCCATGATCCCATTTATCCCTTCCACATCTCCATGGACACTTGGGCAAGGCCCCTCTCTCCAGCTGAATTCTACCCAGTAAGCCAGACAGAGACAGGAGAGGGTTCTCCCTTCCCCAGCAGAGGCTTCCACTCCAGCTGACCCCAGACAGGAGCTGTTTACTTGGGCACAGTGTGACTGCAGAGAGGGTGGAGCACTGCACTGTGAACACAGAGGGCATTTGCTGGTGGCTGCCATGAGCAAACAAATACCAGGAGCTATAAAAAGCAAAGGTTACCCTCATTCCGTTGGCTTTCCATGCTACTCTCGCCACACAGAGGCTTCCAATCCTTTTCTTTCATAAGAGACTTTATACACTGGCAGCATTTAGCTCAGCTCTCAGAGGAATCACAGGAATGGATAAATGCTCCTTCCCATCCAGCCCCGGGCACGGCCACTGCTGGACCCACCTGCACACCAGGAACAGCCAAGCCAAGGGACAGAGAGCACCCAGTGCCTCTGCACATCCCCGAGAGCCCTGGGGGGACCTGCAGGAACCCCCAGCCCTGCCTGCTGCAGGGAACCAGGGCAGCAACCCAAATAAACTGCATTTGGGCCCCTCCAGGTGATGGATTTACCTACAGCCATGGCAGAGGAGGTGATACCACCCACAGACAGTCCTTACAAGCTGGATCACCCTCTTAGCTCTCCCCTGTATAACCTCCACCCTTTTCAAACATCTTTGAAAGACCTTTGAAATACCTTTTAAAGTCAGCATTTCAGGGCTCACTGTGTCTGCATCCATTGTTTCCCCTCTCCTCCTGGGAAGAGTGAGCAAGGCACAATTTGCTCCTAAAAGCCTCCAGAAAAATCTGCTGATTAAAACTAATAGATGTTTGATGCACAGTTGATGTGTTGTTTTTAATTAAAATGCAGTAGATTGCAATGTTTTGGGCAAGACATCGCTTCTGTTAGAAATTAGCATAATTCAGTATTTCTGTTGTTTGTTTGTTTGCCAAAGGAAGAGGAACTACTCATCAAAATATGGACCTCAGCCCAAGGGGCTACACAATTAAATAGTTGCAGAATCTGAAATCTCAAGCATATTTAATAGCCTGATTACAAGAAGAAGAAAGAAATATGATGTTTCCTTGCTCTCTAGGCCATTATCTGGAAGTGCAGTGGGCAGATGCAAAATTCAAAGGCATGCTGGTAAGCAGCTCAGTATGTTTGGCTGGTAAGCAGCTCAGTATGTTTAACTTTTAAAGCGCTTTTCACAAGACCCAACATTAATCCAAACATTGTCACAGTGTTTAAAATAAGCCCAAACAAAAAGCAGCTTTTTATTATTTGCTCCTGACTGCTACTGCTATTCCTGTAAGAGGGCAGGGAAAAGCATGTGTTACAGGGAAAATCTGATATTTAGCCTGAAAACACATCTTTTGGGGATGCACCATATGAGCAGGGTTTTGTAGGACCAGGCATTTGAGCAGCATCATCTTCACCCTCCCTGGCTTCCTCTTGGAGTTCAGAGAGCTCTGTTAGACTCCCTCCTGTCCCTGATCCAGCTTTTTCTCAATGACACTCTGCTCTTCCTCCCTGCTTCCACCCAGACTCCCACTTCATTTCTTTCAAGGAGGTTTATTTCTCCAATGACCCTGCTAGAGCTCAATTCAGCATTTTGGGGCACAGTCCCTTGATTTTACTCGTTAGCTTAGAAATAACAGGAAAGAAAGCTTTTTTTTTTTTTTAAAAAAAAGAGACTGTTTTGGAAAGTTTGGTTTGAATGCCTCTTGAGCAGACCTTTTCTCAACATGTTACACATGGCACAGAGCCAAGTCCTGCATGTGCAAGAATTAAATCACTCAGCAAATATAAAGCTTTGCCTGTGGTCATTGCTTCCACAGAATAAAGCCCCCTTACAACACTCCTTTTTATAGCTCCAGCCCAGCAAAGTCTGTCAGACACTTTTTAAAGCAAAGGTCAATGATATAAATGCATTGAAACCACAAAAAAAAAAAAAATCCTGTTAACAGACCAATTGTGCCCATAAAAATCCAGAAATTTGAAAGAAAAGACCCACAGTTTAATACTTGCACAGTGAGAACTGAACTAGATTTTGAGTATCAGCCAAGAATTTCTTTTTGGGAGGAAGTGGGGGGAACGAGGGGGGATGGGAAGAGGGAAACGTTTTGATGCAGCAACATCAATTACTCAACTCAATTTCAGATGATGATTAACCCCTCTGAAGCTAGCCAATGTTCAGCTCTCACTAAGAACTGATACTAATGTGTTGGGATAAAACCAGACTCCCAGTAACCAAACTCTCCCGGCCAGCATTGGTTTCTACCATATTTTTATGAATACACTCACTCTGGAGCCCATGAAGATCGTGTGTATCACCATCACATCATCCATCAACTTTACAGATGTTTCCTACTCATTAAAACCATCACCAGCACACGAGGCACTGGCAAAAGGAGCAGGCAGTGATTGCTGGTCAGGGCACAGCCCCATGCAAGGCTTGGATCCAGCATGGAATGATCTGACCCTTTGGGGACGAGGGCCACACACCAGATTTGGGACCCACCCAAGGCAGCAGCTCGCTCACCTGGTCACCCTCATCCCTCAGGCTCTGTGTTCTGCCTCAGAGCAGCTCAATGAGAGCCTGCATGGAGACAGCCTGGGGCTGGACTAGGACACAGCCACCCCAGGCAGCAGCATTCCCACACACATGGGGCAGGGCAGTGTAAATAAAAGCAAAATACTGGGGTAGGGGTCAGCCTACATCCCAAAATATGTCTCAGAAGCAAGTCTGGTTTCATTTCCAGTCCCCACATCTCCCTTCTCTCAAGGGGAAAGAGCCCCAGGATTCCATCACTTGCCAAGTGATTTGTGCCACTGGTGGCAACCAAATGTTCCCTGAGGTGGGATTTTGCACAGGACTGCAGCTTTACAGGTACACAAGTCAAGGGGACACACCAGAGACACCCCAGCCCTCCCCTGGATATTGGTAAAGAGGAGGACTGCAGACAGTTTTGACCTCCCTTGGAAGTGTCTCAGGGCACAGGGAACACCCCCTGAAGCCACAGAGCATCCTGCAGATGATTTTCTGCCAGGTCTGGTGGCTGGGGAGGGACACAGTGAGGGGATGGGCTTGGGACCTTGGGCAATGCCCTCACTTTGCACTGCTCAGCACAGACTGCACAGGAACTCAAGGCCTCATCACAAGGGGGGAAAAAAAGCATTAAAGTATCTGTGATCTGAGACAGACCACAATGTGCAGTCACATTTGCAAGGGGTCTCCACTCCTGCTCCACAGAAACATCTTGATTTTAACAGGGACATGACAGGCACAAGATGGATGGGAGGATGAAGGACCATGGCCTTAGGGGCTGTTGGGAGACAAGCTGTGCACAGTTAATGGTCTAACAAAAAACCCTCAGCAAGCTCCAATCATTTCTTTTCTTCCTTTTCTTCCCCCCCCCCACTCCCACCCCGCTAGGAGGAAGAAGGGAGAAATTGATTTTGAATATATTCCCAGAATATACCAGAATATACCAGAAAAGCCTGGATGCCCCAGTCAGAGCCCAGGGACTACCTGGCCATGTCAGACCCAGCCAAAACAGCACAGCACCAAGCTCTTGTGCCTTTATTTTCAAAACATATGAGATTGGTAAGATTTCGGGGCAGAGTCAGAGAAGGAGGGAGCTTCCATGGGTCTCAACTCATGCCCTGCAGATGAGCCATGCAAAACCTACAAGGAGAGTTTTGCCAAGTACATTTACTGTCTTCACCTTGAAGCACAGAGCACACACCCACGCCCTGCACAGCTCAGCACCTCCCCAGACCAGCCCCGGCAGAGCTGGGGAGGGGCACACTGCCCTAAGGAAGAGCAAAGTGAGGGCTACACCAGGCCTTCCCTGGACAGCTCCAGGTGGCATCTCCAGCTTCACCTGTGGCCTGTCCCCTGTCCCTTGGGTGCCCCCAATGACAGCAGTGCCCATCAGTCATCCCAGCAGGGCCCGGGGCTGTCCCTGGAACAGACACAATTAACAGCAGTGACAGCGCTCTGGATGAATGAGGGAAATCGCATTGAACTGTGAGCATCTCTAAAACAAACCCCATGAAAAGGTTTTGTCACACTTTGATGGGATAAGACAAAAGGATTCTGTACAAGATTAGGAGGATTCAGAAGAGATGTCTCTAAAAATGGTGCATTCCTCCAGCAAGCTGGGCTCCTTTAGTGCTGATTTTCTGTGATATCTGCCAGCAGCTAGGAGATAAATCTCTCTTACACTTTCCTGGGCAACATGGAAAAGTGAACATTTGAAAGCTAAATGCTCCAAGACACTTTGGTGGGAAAACAATGCTGTTAACACTCAAAATCAGAGAACCATTTAGGTGAAAAAGGCCTTCCAGGATCATGGAGTCCAACATTTGACTGATCATCACCAGAGCACTAAGTGCCATGCCCAGTTTGTTGAACACCTCCAGGGATGGGGACTCCACCACCTCCCTGGGCAGCCCCTTCCAATGCTTCACAACCCCTTTCCATGAAAAAAATTCTTCCTGATGTCCCCTGGTGCAGCTTGAGGCCACGTCCTCAGGATACCAAGAACCCTCACAACACAGGCGCTGACTTTTCTGTCAGTCACCTATTGGAATATCAGCACTTGGAGAAGGGGGGAACAGGAAACAGCCCCACGTTGGGTTTCTCCTCCCCGCTCCCTCAGCTCAACCCAAAGCCACGGGTGGCTGAGGTGGCTCTGTGGGAGAGGCAGTGGGGCCAGGGCCAAGGCCTGCAGCAGCCGCCCGCTCTGAGCCCCTTTGTGGAGGGCACAAGAAGTGGAGCTTTATGGGGCCAACACTGGGCCATTGTGCACCACATTCCTCACTCCCTGCTGGGGGACGGCAGCTGTTCTGTAGGGCAGCCCTCGACTGAGCAGGGACACTTCACAGCTCTGAAAGGTCACTCTGTAAATGTCAAAGGGCCACCTTGTCTGGCCACCACCGCCTCCATGGCCCCAGCTCCCCCGTGAGGGAACACCGGGGATCTCCAGCCAGGGCTGTGGAAAGCCAGGAATCTCCAGCCTGTTCTGTCTCCTCCAGGTGCACTTGAAGGCAGGTGAGGGAGGAAGCAATGCAAAGTCCACATTGACCCCAGAGAGGGAGGTTGGATGGAGTCCTGCACAGTTCTACGAGCAAAAGCCTTACTCCCCTTACTCATGGGAAAATCTCAACCTGAGCTGGTGGGTCCTGGTTTCCCAGAGCAGCCTCTGGGGATCACGGCAGTGCAGGGATGGGGCAGGGAACCTCACTGCAAAGAAGGACACAACAATGGGGATGGCAGGGAGATGAGGCTGGTCCCCACTGAACACATCAGCTTTGCCCAAAGTGGTCCCTCCATCCCCCAGACCTCTCTTGGTGCCTCTGCTCAGACAGCAGAAGGAGACTCCAGGTACAAGCAGTGCCTGAAATACACGCTGGGCACCACCCCCCAACCAGAATTTAGCCACAAAAGCTTAAACAGTTGAGCCAATATTTCTTTTTGAGGGCAGTCATTGTTTGCCAGAGCAGCAAAGTTTGTAACAGACAACAGAGGAACGGCAAAGGCTGCTGGAAAATCCATAAAATAACAGGATTTCTGAGAAGCCATGATTACCACAGGGGAGATGACAACAATCCACCTTTTCCTGCTGCTGTGTGCAGTCACTCATTCATTTCTCATTTCCATCTGCAACTGTGTAAAAATGGGTTCAGGTACCTTTACCTTTGAGGAGGAGAGCAAATCAGATGTAAAGGATGTGAGAGGCTGGAATAGGGGAGAGATTTGGATAATTAAAGTATGCAGAAAAATAGGCTTTAACAGGGTATTCTTCTGCTTTTCTGACGTCCACATGTAATAATTTCCGCTACAAAACAAGATCTGTTCTCTGCAGAGTGATGCTGACAAGGCATTACTGGGAGATAATGAGCCACCGGTTGTGCTCATCCAATCTATAAAAGGGAGAGTAGTCTTTTTAAAGATAAAAACGGGGTTTGTCTGGTTTGGGGGGGTTTTAAAGCACAATTCCTTGAGAATTTCAGCTCCCAAGGTCACATCTCCAAAGGGGAGCAGTGCCTGATGTGGTTTACAGGACTCCTAAAATCTTACAGGACAGATCCCACTCAAAGAAGAGGCATTTCAGAAGTGTGATGACACTCTGCAGACAGAAAATGAAGATTTTATCTATGTAAAACAAGAACTCCATCACTTCCCCCAAATAACCTCCAGGGTCTGGGATGGCCACCAGCCCTGTAGGTGGGTGAAGCTCCACAAAAACCTTGAATTTCAATGGACCTGCATTTCCTGACCACTAAAAATCCCCACCAAATTCTGCCTCACATGAGGTTCAAGGTGTTTCCAGACTGTGCCACACCAGGCTGTTCCCCACAGTCTCCTTGCACCTTTCCACATCCTACCAGCTCCACAATCCCAGTGTGTGGCTCTCCCTGCCCAGCTTCCCTCAGAACCCCCAGCCCTAATTCAAAGGCCTCAACAAAGCACTTTGTCCAGTGCTGCTGACCTTACCCTCAGCAGCCAGGCTTTTGCAAATCCCCATGAGCTGGGGTCACAGAATCAGCCTCTCCACACAGAATCCCACTACAAAGGCAGCACACAGGGATGGCCACTGCCCTCCCTGCTTGGCCTCGCAGCATCCCTGCTCCAGAGGACAGCCATATACTGATGCTCCCAGGGACACTCCTCCTTCATTCCTTTTAATATGAACACAAAGCCTGAGGTCCCCTTGAGGGAGCAAAGCATCTCTGTCTGAATTAACACTTGGGCATTTATATGTGTGTGTGTTATAATGTTTTCCTCTTTTTTTTCACTGGAAATGAGTGGCAAGAGCTGTCTCTCACATGACTTATGCCAAGCCTGCAGCACAAGCCATGCAGGAATTAGGATCACAGGGCTGTCCCTGCAGCCAGCAGTAAGGAAAGGCTGCTGGATCAGCAAAGGAGCAGAGCACTGCACCCTTGGGCATGAGGCTTCAGCCCACAGCAACCAAAGCAGACCAGACATCACCTTCAAGCTGTCTGCTGGAGCTTCTGCTTCCCACTGTCCTTCCACTTGTGAGGAAACTGAGGCACAGGCAGAGGAAGCAACTTAAATTAATCCATGGATCCCAGTTTAACAGGCATCTCTTTGCACTAGGGACAATGGCAGCATGTATGATTAGAGCTTTTTAAGGGAACTGGAAAAACC
The DNA here is from genome assembly GCA_013400775.1 of Chaetops frenatus. Lineage (NCBI taxonomy): Eukaryota > Metazoa > Chordata > Aves > Passeriformes > Picathartidae > Chaetops > Chaetops frenatus. The sequence goes on from VZTR01004999.1 coordinate 1,322,938, forward strand.
TAACCTGGGTTTAGGTAAACCATGTGGCAAAGCCATACCAGGGGAGGTTAAGGCTGGATACCAGGAAAAGGTCCCTCCCCCAGAGGGTGCTGAGCACTGGAAAAGGCTCCCCAGGGAATGGGCACAGGGCCCCAAGGCTGCCAGAGCTCCAGGAGTGTTTGGACAACACGCTCAAGCTCAGGGTCAGATTGTTGGGGTGTCTGTGCAGGGCCAGGAGCTGGACTGGATGATCCTTGTGGGTCTCTTCCAGCTCAGAATATTCTGTGATTCTTTGGTCCTTAAAACCCACAGCAGCCACAGCTCTCCTCTTGTTCACTGGCACAGGTGCTGGTGCATGACTTTTCTTCCCTAGAACCAGAACAAGTTTAAAAAACAAAACCTCCCAGTGAAACAGGGAATTGAGGGCTGAACCCTTCTGCCAGGCAGCAGCATCTCATGGCAGCATCTCCGCTTCACAGCTCCACTCCCCCGTTCACATCCCAAACCCACCCGAGTGCCCACGCAGGGACAGCTGCTCGTGGGCTAAACACACTGCCCCCACAGCTTCAGCAAAAGAAAAGCCACTGACACTCAAGTGCTGGGCTAGGAAAAGTTGGGATGAACACCTCATAGGAGGTAAATCAAGGTCAGCCCTCCTGCAGACAAGCTGGGTCACACTGGGCTGCCCTGGGCCAGCGTGTCTGCAGTCCCACGTGGGGATGGGCAGTGCTGCCAGCAAGGTAAAAATAAACAAACCAAAAACTGCAGAGTCATCTGCCATCTCCTGCTCCCCAGGAGGGAGATGCTGCCTCATCCTCTGGCTTTGTCCTGCCTGCAGTCCTGGTCCTTCAAATCCCTCAGCCAGAGGACAGGTTTCCATGAGGAATTACCTCAGTGTTTGTTTAAAGAGCTGTGCCTGCCCAGCTCCTCACGCCAGGGCATGAGGGCTGCAGAACTAAATAAAGGCTTCCTCAAAGCAAAGCTCTCCCCTCACCCTGTTCATGCCAGGTCTGCCGTGCTGGCTCACCCTGCCATGACTCAGCTGGGGCCATGGCTGGCACTTTAGGCAATGCTGCACAGGGTGCAGATGGCCCGAAACACCACGAGGTGCCCCAGTGCTCTCCCTGCTGCCCTGGCTATTGGGACTGGAGACCACCGACCCCAGCCCACCCCTGCTGCCTCGGCCTTGGCTCCCTGCCTGGCCTCAGGGAGCAAGAGATGAGAGTTCAGGCACAGGACCCTGCTCACATGAGGGAAAAATGGAAAAATAATTGTACAGGGGTGCAACACTGGGAGATGTGGGCTGGCCAGCCAGGGTGTGATGACCTTCTCCACCAGCACTGATCCCCTTCACTCCTCCACCAGGTTGGGAAGTCCTGGTTTCCTCAGGGGACACAAAGGCCAACCTTCAACTCGAGGAGCCCAAAAGATGGTGAGAGATGCAGCTGGTGGGGGCAGCTCTTGGCTGGGGCTACATCACTGTGGGCTGAAGCCACTACCAGGCACCCTTCCCACTCTGTCACTGTCCCCAGAGCTCTGCAGCAGGAACACTTCCAGCTCAGCCTGTGCACCCACATGAATCACCATCCTCATTCTCCACCACTCTGACCTTGACCATGGCCCTTGAAACTTCAGCTTCTTTCTCCACCCTTCCTCTATGGACTGTGAACACTTCCAGGCCATGGCTATCTTTAGCAAGCATCTGCACAGCATCCAACCCAAAGAAATGTGGTTTTTTCTGAGGTTTCTAGGCGTTAACCACAGCAGGGACAATTCAGTCCCCCTCTCCAAGATGTGTCAGCCCTCTCTGAGCAGCCCAAGACTCCATCCAGCCCCACAGCAAGCTCCAGCTTGAGCCACACACGGCTTTTCATCTAACAAAAAAAAACACCCAAACCAAAGCATAGAAATCCTCTGCCATCCCACAGGGGGATCTGTGTGGATCTTCCTAGATAATCAAATTTAAACCACCACCAAAACCAGACCTTTGATTAGCAGCCATGGAGCCCATTCATAGCGACAACATGTCAGGTCAATGTTCACTCCCAAAATCAACTCTGTGCCTCGGGAAAGGGATTTTTTTTAATTTTTATTTGATGGTCTGCATTTGAGGTCTAGCTAACAAACAGGGAACTTGGGTTGCCATCTGGCAAGCCCAAGAGCGTGCCGAGAAATAACAGTAATAATCATCACATGGTTTAAAAGGCACTTTTACAAAAGCCTGGGTGAGCTGACTGCAACCTTTGTGTGCCCTGCGGGCTCGGCCTTTGGGCACTCTGCCCCTCCAATCAGCCACCCTTAAAAAGGGTCAGAGTCCAAAATCTCTGCTGCTGTTTCACCCAGAGCCCCACTCCATGGAACAGCCATGGCTTTCCTCTGAAGCCTTACACAGGAATTCACTCGTGCAAGGCAAGTTGGGCTGGTGCTTTATTAAATAAATAAGTAGTACAGCTTACAGGATTTTCCATGTCAACAAGACAGTAGCTGGTTGCTGGTATTGGGCAATGCCTGCATGCCTCATCCTGAGCAGGGATTGCCTGAGGGACACTGCTCCTCCAGGGACTCCTCAGCAGCCACTCAGGGCTTCCAGCACGACAGCCAAAAATCCCATTCCTGGATCCACACACACATTTCCCTACAATGCACAAGAGGCTCTCCCACCCATCAGGACAGATGCCCCTGCAGGGATGCACCACATCCCTGGTGCCTGCCCCCACCCACCCCAGCTGCAGACAGGCAGGAGCTGTGCCCAGCCCTGGTGCCCACTTTAACACAACAGGGACAAGGGGAGCTTCTGCCCTGCTGGGCTTTGTGTTCCACTGCATTTTCCCATACACATCACTCTGCACCAGGCTGCCCCTCTCGCAGCCGTTCTGATGCCCCCAGCCCTACAACACAGACAACTGACCTAATTTTCCTCTTTTTAAACACCCAGAGGTCATCTCTGTCTGCAGCAAACCCCTCTGAGCTGGGAAGAGAAACAGAGTGATCTCTGTTAGCAGCATTCCCCCCCACCCCCCAAATCTCCCTCCACATCTTGCCCTGTGCTGTCTCTTCTAAATGGCTGAGAAAGAGCATCTCCCACATCCCTCAGGGCTGTGAAATGGTGCTGAGGAGAGGCTGAGGAGGTCCCTGCTGTTTCTGCCTCCACACAGATGGCTCCAACTCCACCTCATTCTCCTTCACGACTCAGAGAATCTCACCTGAAGCTCCCAAGGGCGTTCCTTGGCTTGCCCCATGCAGTGAGACATGGGGAGACACCACACCTGTCCATGCTTCACCCACTGCCCAGTAACTCAGAGCTGGGGCAAGAATTCTCCCTTCCAGTTAACCCAGCTGCTCCAGCAGCGCTTTCCCTCCTCTCCCACTTCCCAAAGATAAGATTTGCCCCATCTGCCTTTTTGCTCAATTTGCCTTTCCAGTAAATCTGACCAAAATCACGCTTCCAATTCTGTGGCAAACCCTGATTCTTCCGGACACATCTTCCCACACCTAAAACAGCCACCAAAAAAAAAAAAAAAAAAAAAAAAAAAAAAAAAAAAAAAAAAAAAAAAAGGTGGACAAACTTCCTACTTTCCACCCCCAAGAATCACCTCTTTTAGTAAGAAGGTCACTCTCCTCAACTGAAGTGTTACTTTTAAGTTCCAAATTGTCAGAGCTTATGCATGCAGAAAAATGCAGCATTGAAACAAAATGGAAGGACGTCAACAGAGGGTTTGGGCGTTTGGGAAAAGATACTGTATAAAATAATTACAGGCAGCATGTCCCTGCAGAGCATTTTGACTCTGACTCAGCCCCTGCCCTGGCAGGGAACTGCAGGTGTTCAACACGCACTGAGCACAGACCCAACCCTAGAAGACAATAGGGCAGCAGGAGCCTGGGAAGGCTGGATGTTGCTGCAGAGTGGTTGTTGAGGTCTCCTCCAAGGAGAGACTTTGAAACTTGCTGTCCCCATGAGCACAAGCTGGGGACTCAGTGGATCAGGCTGCTGCTCAGCCTGATCTTGCAAGAATAGAGATCCCCTCAACTCAGCCACAGATCTCTAATGGCTGACGGATCACTGCTTGGAAAGTAATTGCGTGCCAGCTTTTACAAGGCAAGATGTGAGAGTGGGCGAGGTGAAACGAAGAGGAACACATTCATTATACAAGAGCTCCAAGCATCAGCTCTGGTGACTGTAAACACCAGGCAAGGCAGGAGCTGACTCCGCTGTCGGGCTGCTGGTTCCACCCCAATGCTCAGCAAGGGCAGAGCACAAAGCTTCGCCTGCCTCTGGCATAAAACCTATCCCTTTGGAAAATAAACCTCTGCAAAGCCCCCATGCTCCACCCCAGCCTCCGCTCCCCTCCCAGCTCAGGCATGGAGACAGCCTTGCCCAGTGGGGACTAACAGATGCTACCAGGCATTAGGAGAGCTTCTGCTTCCGTGCGACTCCCGAAACACAAGTCAACTCCCTTGGGGCCTACCAGGGCTTTTGCCACAGCCACGGGTATTTTTATAATTCAGCTCTTAAAAGAGGAAGAACAACCTCCATTAATTTCCACAACACCAGCTTCCCTCCTGCTTATTTTTCTTCTTTTTTTCCCCTTTTAAGCACCAGCAGGGCCGACAAGCCCCGCTCTTGCCCGGACCGCAGAAGCACATCCCGTGGCGATGGCCCGCGCGCGGAAGGCGAGCGTGGCGCGGCGTTACTCACGGGTCACACTGGTCACTGGTGGCTCCGGCCGGGCTGCAGCCGCAGGGCCGGCACCGAGGGCTGCCCTGCTCGGGGAAGAAGCCGCGGGCGCAGCCGTGGCAGCGCGGCCCCGCGTAGCCGGCCAGGCAGCGGCACTGCCCCGTCGTGCGGTTGCATCCAGCGCTGCCCACCGAGCTGCAGTTGCAGGCGTCTCCTGCAAGGGAAAGAGAAACAGAGGCATGGAATCACGGGACCGCGGAGTGGTTTGGGTTGGAACGGGCCTTAAAGCTCACCTCACTTCGAACACCCCTGCCGTGGGCCAGGATGCCTTGCAAGGTCGCTCCGAGCCCCGTCCAATCTGGCCCTGGACACTTCCAGAGATGTGGCAACCACAGCTTCCCTGGGCAGCCTGTGCCAGAGCCTCACCACTCCCTTTGCACACCCTCGTCATCACTTTGAAGGATGATTTTTGATTTAAAATGTTGAGATGATGGAAAAAAAAACCCCACGCTGGGAGCACCCCAGGGTTTGAAACATTGCAGTTCGTGCTTGAAATCTCTCCAAAGAAGAGCTAAAAGATTATGGGTACAACTACCTGAAATACATCTAGATGTAGCTGCATACAATGTTTTTATGTATATACACACACCTATCCACCCTCATGGTTGTCTGACTCCAGGAGCTGACAAGCAATAACAGTGTAATATCGGGATAAAATCAGCAACAGGTTGCAAAGTCATTAATTCTAAGAGCCTCCATTCCACAACACTGGAACACCCCTGATTTACCATAGAACATACACTGACATGACAAACTGGCAGCAGCATCTCCCACTCCTGAAGAAAGGATATCCAGAATCCCCTGAAAATCTGCCCTCAGGGGAACAACAAGTACATGAAAATTACTTTAAAAGCCGTGGTACAGCAGGAGGCAGGACAGAGATCTCCACTACCTAAAACAGACCACCCTCAGCCTTGTGGTGAGAGGGGATGGCTCTGGGGACCCAAACATGGTCCTTGGGGACACTATATTTCCAGGGCTGCTGGAAAGCATGCACTGAACAGCTGCTTTTTCAAAAGAGAGGCAAATCTTTTGATCAAGTGATGAATTCCCAGTGCCCCTGCACGTAATTTCTCATAATACTTTAAAGCCCCAAATGCACTGAAGAGAACAACCTCTCCAGCAATTTGTTTCTGCCAAGAGCTTTATCTCTGTTCTTTCATTGCAAAATATTTAGTGCCTTAATAATTTAAAGTCTTTTTCTGCCAAGACTGAATTATAAACAAGGATTATTCGCAGAAATAGTACATAAAGCATAGGGGGCTTTACATGACTGCTGGTGTTTGTTATTGCCTGAGAAGAGCCAGTGTTCAGGGCACTTCAGGGAGAGGGGAGAGGCCAGGTCCCCATCCCAAGAAAACTTGACTTAAGGCTCTTGTCATCCATGTTCTTCTAGCACACAAAGAAATGTGAGTTATTTAGCTTTATTACTCCACCATAGGATCCCCACAGAAGCCATGTTGTCCCTATACACCTGTGAAATTGCACCTAAATTTTCTTCAATCCAAACTATCAAATGGGACAAACACCTCAAGATCCACAATTATCCACTTCAGCAGCCACTTCACATAATGAACTAAATTCCCAGCTCAATTATCCAAGCAGAACCGTATCGATTTGGGCACTTGGGCTTCTCCCCGCCACGAGAACAGAAACCACAAAAACTTGTTGAGCAAAAGCACTTTGGAGTTTGTCAAACATGCATCGAAACAAATTCCTCTTTCAGAACTCAACATGTGGTGCCATCAGACCTGCCAGAGTTGATTAAGGAGAGAAAACGGGCATTGTGTCCGTTCTAACGGCGTGGGAGGCACTGGCAGGGCAGGTCCCACACAGGGGGATGAGCTGCTCCATGTGGAGACCACCCTTGTGTTCCAGGAGTGTCACAGCCAGAGCCAGAGCTGCATGAGACCATCCTGACACTCCACCTGGATGGCTGGATGAAGAGGACAGAAGGGGGGCAGTGTTTGAGGATGGTCCCCATCAGCATGATGGAACTCAGTCCCATCACTTATGCTCCCTCGGGATGGCAGCACTTTGAACTGGAATCTGACTGTAGCACCCGTTGCTTTCCATCCAGTGCTCCAGCCCATCAAAATTGCCCCAATTCACGTTGGGCTCTGCCTTTGCTGCCAAATTCAACAGCAATGCAGACATCACTACAATGCTGGCTCCCAGGAGAGCGAGAAATGCTGCAATAATCCAAAATAACACAGGCAAAAGCACTTTTTCCTGGAGAGGCTGACAGAGTCTGGATCTGCCAGTGACAGGGACAGGAGCTGAGCTTGCCTCCTGCAAAATAACCCCAAATGTGTGATAAGGCACAACAGGACAGATCCAGAAAGTGTCTCCCAAGAGGGTCAATTCCTTGAAGACCCCAACTCCCCCAACCACCCCAGACATCTTTGGGGTGGTTGTCCCAGGTAGGGGAACATCATCACACGTGGTTCCCACCCACCCCAAATGCACCCAGGCTGGCTCACACATGGATGCAGCCCCAAAAGGCCCTGGAGCTGTGTGGGTTGGGCAGTGGAGGAGATTCAGCCAGCAGCACTGAAATCTGAACTCCATTGTCTGGCACAGCATCGAGGTCAAGGGCTGACACAAGGATGTGCCAGGCTATGAAAAGCCGAGGCCTAATTTAAAGGACACTTTGTTGTCCCCAGGGCAGCCGGGTGGCAGAAGGTGGGAACGGCCCTCAGCTGGAACGGGAACGCGATAACGAACACCTGCCCTGGACTATGGCAACACAGCAGAGAGGATGAGCACCACAGCAGCAAATCAGGGAACACTGTCCTGGCTTCTGGCCAGAGCCTGGGTTTTAGGAGCCTTTATTCAGTTTTCTCAAGCCAACGTTTTGCTTTTGAAGATAACCTTCAAAAACACCTCACTGAGAGCTTTTGTGAAGGCAAAGGAATGAACGGGGTGGATGAACCCCAGGGCTGTCCCACTCCAGACTGCACAGTCATGGCTGGAGGATTGTGTTGAGGTTGGGATAACACCATCAGCAAGGATGCCAAGGGTAAAGACCTCTCAGGGATGAGGCACTGGTCCAAGCTCTGACTCTTCTCAGTTTGCTATCCTGACTCACACTTGCTCTGCCTCAGTTTCCCCATCTCAGGGTGTTCCCCTGCCCCCCAGGGCCTCCAAGCCCTGCTCGTCTCTGCCTGTTCCCCATTGCTAAACCATCGAGGCTCCCTTTCCTCCCCCACAGAGCACTACCTAACAGCTCAAAGCACGTGGTAATCACAGATAAAACACATCACCTTTGCTCATGAAGGGACTGACAAGCTGTAATTAATTAACAGCCCAATGATGTTTTGAGGTCCAAGAATAGAGGCACCATAAAAATGTGTGTCACTGCCATGTTACCCTGCAAACAAAAAAACCAAACACGTCTCCATTCAGGAACAATATTTCACCTTCACTGGTTGTTGCTTAGAGGAGGGTGGAATGGAAGGAAAATTCCTCATTTGGGAAGCAAGGGGCATGCTGCTGTGTGGAGACAGATTTAATATCCAATTTCAGTTAGCCCCAACCTAAAATGGATTAATTTTTAATATGCAAAAGCCATAGGTTACCAATAAACTGGGGAATAGATGTTTTATATTGCATTGGATCCACACCATGGCTGTAAATAGCACTGACACAACCAAAAATCTCCAGGTCTGAGGGTGCCCTGTGACCTCTCAGTGTGGCCACCTCAAGCTCAGTGCCAGCTCCCCTGTCCACCCCTAATAAACATCTCAGCCTCCAAATCCCATCCCAATGCAAACCCCAACTCTGCAAATCCCAGCAACATCCCAGCCTGTGCCAGATCCATCCAGACTCTACATCCCTTCATCTCCCATCCTCTGCTAGTACTTAAACAGGCCTTATTCTGATGTAAAAATCCTTCCTCAATTTTTTTTTTCACATCCTTTCAGCTTTGCAGTGTTTTAAGTCTTCACACATATTACAAGCGTGATTGCTCCTCCTTTCCAAGCCACTTAATGAATGAATAATTTAAAAAACAGGTGAAATATTTACAAAGGGCTAAAGAAGCCAACACTGTGAAAGACACGCAGGTCTCTGTGAAACCACATTAGCTGGGGACATCCTGAACCAGTGCAAATCCTGAATGAACTCACCTACTCCCTGGGAGCCAGCTGGAAAACCCAAGATGAACATTTTTGGTTATAAGAACATGCAGCTGTACAAGTAAGCTGTGGAGGCCCACATTTATTGTCCTGCTGCAAAAGCATCCCCAAGGAGATGGCCATTTTCTGTTCCCCAGACTAGATGAAAGGAGAAAAAAACCAAACCATTTCTAACCTGGAGGTGGTTTGGGTTTTTGGGAGCCAGAAGTGCAGCCCCAGTGTGGCACCTGCAGCTCTGAAGCCAACACAGCCCAGTAAGAACCTCACCTCCCAAATACTCCCACTGGATTTAAACCACTGCACACAACAGCATCCCATCCCTGGAAAGGCTTTGTTTTCATATTAATTTAGCAGTTTTCCCTCTTCCCCAGACTTCATTCCCTACCTTCTCTCCCATTTCCCCTTCTCAATCCCTCTCCAGGCACCACTCCTGACAAGACAGGAATAAAGGGATCAGGCAGCAGGTTTAAAAATCTATCCAAGGTCATTTCCTTTCCCCTTGTAATTAAATTGTGGAACTCATTGTCAGGGGATGTTCTGGCTGCCAGAAATACCTATGGTTTCAAAGCAGGACTGGAAAAGCTCACAGAGGACAGGTCCTCTGGTGGCTGTTAAACACAGGGATCTGGAAGAAGCATCCTGATGGGAAAGGCCCTGAAACTCTGTCCAGAAAAGTCAGGATTATGCCCGTTCCTCTTGGCATCATCTTTTGGCCTTTCTTGGGTGGGTGAAGCTTTGCCCTGAGCCAGCCTGGCAGTTCCATTCTCTGCTTGTTTCCACTGCTCAGGGATGGTGGCAACTCCAGCTCTTCGTCAAACACACAAATCCCCCTTAAAAATTAGATACTGCTCTTTCCACCAGGAATTTTTCCTCATTACAGCCAAAGGCACAGCTGTGCTGCACCATTTGCTCTGTCTTTCCCCCTTGCCTCTCAACAGGCTCTTTCCCTTACCTCTGAGAAGACATTTCATCCCCTCAGGATAACCCACTGATGTGTCAAAGCTCCCCCAGCAATGGGATGAGGGTCAGGACAGTGCAGTTCCAGCATGGGATAATGACAGTATGCATGAGCCAGCTGTCAAAAGGAAAGGTCCCATCCTACCCAGCCCTTGTAAAACAATTTCCTGAGCTCCAGCCCATCCCTTCCAGATCTCTGATGCACCATGTCAGTGTCATCCAGTCTAGCCCTGGACTGGAATTTGGGTTCAGCTCCATCACTCCTCACTTGGGTGCAACTCTCCTGATGCTCCAAATGCAGGAGTTGTTATCCCAGCACAAGGATGCTTTGGCCTCCACCCTTCCCCCATGGCTGCAGCAGATCTGAGAGAACACAGCCTGGCTGAGCTCTCTCCCAGGGAGCTGAGGAACATCTGCCATGGGCTAAGAGCTCCTGAAAGAACAGGCCAGAGAAGAGCTGATGCACTGCAGCTTCCCAAAGAGAGGAGTTCTGCCAAGTCCCAGGACTCATTCCCAACCAGACAGCACTCGGCACAAAATAAGAGTCAACTCTCGTGTCATGAAGGTGCATTCAAGTGCTCAGACCTGTAATTTACTCTCACTTGAGGCTACAATGCAAAGCCAAAGTGGTAGGAGGAGTATCTCTGCCTACCCCAAAAAAATGTATATACATATAAGAGTGCCTTCTGTTATTTTGCATCCACTTTATTACTGAGTGCACCACATTCTGGGCACTTACAGCCTCCACCAAGCTCCAGGCTCTGCAGAGTCAGGTGCTGATGGTGAAGAGAACATCGTTCACATTAATGCTGTTAAGAGTGTTACAGAGTCACTTGTGTTATTCCATAAAAGGCTTTTAGGGGTCAACCAGGGGGAAAAGACAAGAATTTCTCAATGCATATACATCACTTGTAATGTCACTAGAAGATTGAACACATCTGTTGAGAAAAATTGTATCATATTAAATACCTCACTTATCACTTGGAAAGAACTACAAAGCCAAGGTCCCAACTGTTGGGGTCACCAGCAGCTGCACAAGCACTTTTCATCAGCCTGAAGCAGACAAGTTTGGGGCTTCAGCCAAACTCCAGCTCAGCCTGAACTGAGTTACCCCCCCGCCTTTCCAAAGGGATGGAGCATCACCCCCCACCACAGCCCACAGCCCTCCTGCCCCACCAGTCCTGAGCAAA
>VZTR01004999.1:1333953-1350295 GCA_013400775.1 Chaetops frenatus
CCTGCAAAAACACCGGCACCTAACACACCCCCCCCCCCAAAGGCAAAGGCTGCTTCATCCCCTGGGATTGGTTATTTCTATTCCTTCACTGCACCTGCAATGGAACCTGCAGGCATCTGGTTTCTGAGCAGTTCCTGAAAGCTCCTCCACGCAGAGCAATTTTGTTGCTTTTTCCTCCTTTTTGATGCTAAACAAGTCAGCAACCTGCACAAAGAGCTTTGAACCTGCTCGTTCCTCAGTAAACCTGCATCAAAAGTCAGACTCACTGGTGTAAAGCTGTCTTGGGAGACTAAAGGATAAAGTCCTGTAAACATCAGAGGAAAAAAAAGAAAAATATGGATTCTTATTAACTTTGTATTCCTCCTGTGCTGGGAAATCCCCAGCTCACAGCTCTGCTGGAGCACAACACCTGAGGAGCTCCAATGGATGGGACAAAGAGATGTCAGGAGAAGCAGGAGGGGTCCTGGAGTCATTAGGACCCAGGTTATAAAGCAGAAAAGCTGTGCAGGAGGGATTACACAGCTGCAGCTGAGGAATTATTCATTCCTATATAACAATAAGTTTCCACAGGCAGACAAACCCTCCGGGTCTCTTACTAAGCAGCCTGTGCACAAAGAGGAATGTGGCCCTAAAATGTTTATGATACAAGAAGCCACAGTAACTTCAAACAGACCAAATAAATACTTGAGGAATAAAACCTCCACAGTTTAAAAAAAATGAATCCAAGCCTTTTAATTATTTTAAAAATAGTTTTGTTGGCGTTTTACTTTAGATTTTCCCACTAATATTTCCACAAATGTCTGCAACCATATAAATATTCCATGTTTCTGTTTGAAAATCTCTGTATTTTTTACCACCCAGTGCGTGACACAGCCAACCCAACTCTGGGTTTAGAGATAAACAGGGTGAAAACTAACTTTGGCAAACACCTCCCCACCAGCACACAGAACCCTGGCAGCTCATACCCTCCTGACAGATATACTTGTGTGGCACCTCAGGAAACTGAATTGTTTTGTCAGCGAAATGCTTTCAGTGGAAGATCAAGCCACCTCACATGGAATGGGGTTGGGAATTTATGAGCAGATTCCAATTTTAGTCTCTATCGACCATGCCCTAGCAGAGAAAGGGATTATGAAGAGCTGCATGAATAATATGAACTATAATCATCTGTTGAAGGCTCTGCGTGCAAAAAGTAATTAAACTCAAAAACTTTGCCTGGTGCTTTGGGGAGCTGCAACTAATGAATGAACATATTAATTTATGGGAGGTTTAAGGCTCTTCAGAGAAAACCCTGAGCAGGAACCATCCCTCCAACTGTTTGTATTCGGGCTGTAAAGTTGTGCTGAGTGAATAACCAGCAAGAAAACAGAGGTGAGCCGGGTGATGAGCTCGGGTGACACCCCTTGATCACATCCTACCCTTCCCAGCAGGGCTCCCAGTGACTCCTCTGGGCAAGACCTCGGGGAGAACGGGGGGCAAACCTTTTGTTTGAGTAACAGGCAGGTTTGCTGCTGACACTCCTCTCCGAGAAGCAAAACTTTCTGTTGCTGCTGCTCCCGGCAGATCCCAGGCAGGAGCAGGTGCAGCAGCACAGCCCTGCCTTCCCGGCCACCCCTCGCTGCCAGGGATGCAGCAGAGCCAGACTTTGCCCAGCCTGCAGGGAACTGATCTGCCCAGCGACACGAGCTGCTGCCTCCTGCCTCCGCGTTTGCCTGACACAATAAGTTCCTGCAAACCAAAATCCATCGCTGCAAGGCATGCAGCCTTCCAGAGCCTTCTCCCCTCTGGACCTTGCCTGCAGATACAAGAAGATCCTCTTCTCCAGAGTCACTGCAATTAACTCCTCGTGCTCCCAGTGGCACCTTCAGCTTTGGCAGGAAAGGATGTGACCTCCAAGCTCCTCCTTCCATGGCCAGCTGGGTGCTGAGCACCCAATGAACACCCAACCCGAGAGCTCCGTGGGTGCAGCTGAGCAGGGTTTGTTATCCTCAGCCAAGGCTCACATTGCCTGGGAGAAGGGAAGGGAATGGCCAAGTCCAGGCTGCTGGAAAGCCATTTTTTGCTTAGTACAGAAATCACAGAATAATAGGCAGTAACACATCTGCTTCAGTGCCATCGGCTGCTGAAAGGAGGGGAGCTGGTGAAGACAGTGAGAGCCTCCCTCCCTCCTTGCAGGCACGTCCTGTACAAGCTGCAGGCCTTGAATCTCTTGGGAGGTTTCCCGGGGAAGTGGCAAACGCTCATGGCCGATCTCACTGCAAAAGGCAGTGCTTTTTTTTGTTGGGAAGACATAACCCAGTTTCTTTACATCAAGTGTAGCCACAGTGTAACCAGGTCCTTCACTGGTGTATGGAGGGAGCTGCAGCTTTGCATCACTGACCTTGGGCAGAGCTACTGAAGCTCAATCCGACCTGGGCTGGATGTGGTAGGAAGTCACCCTTCCTTTCTCCCTTATTTACAGCACTCATTCACTGGTAGGGAAGACAGAACAAAAGCAAGGAGATGCCAATAGCAACAGCACAGTCAATCCATAATTCGATATAAAAATGCTTGGAAGTGCATCCTCTCCCAGCAGAGGCAAAGGAGGGCTCTGCATCTCCTGGAAGCAGCAGCTGCTCCTCAGGTGGCTGCCACAGCCCCCCACCCTGCTTTGGGGCACAGATCTCTGGGGATGGTCTTCACCCTTAGGGGCAGCAGAAGCATCAGGCCCAGGTTTCTCTCCCAGCATGCAGGAGTGATTTTTAAACTGCTCTAATCATTCCCCAGGCTGAGAGATGCATTCAGAGGGAAACTCTGGACACCCACAAGAGGCAGAAGACAGGCCAAGGAGGGGGTCACACTGCTGGGAGATGAAATGCTCTCTGCACAGAAGGGGCCCAACGTTCATGGCTCTGCATGCAGGCAGCAAGAAGCATTTTTACAACATTTTTTACCTTTTCTTAATGAGAATGGGAAAGAGAAGGAAGACTTGCTTTGGAGGGTTTCAGGCTATTTTACGTTTAAGCCTGTGGTGAAAACCTGGAATGAAAACTTTCATCAGTAACTCCAGCAGGTGCCCAGGGCAGTTCCTTTCAAGATTCAGCTCCTCCAGCCGAGCAGCAAAGGGACAGACCCGTTAACAATGGCACCTTTTATCCACGGTGTTAATAAACACTGATTGAAAGTGTTAATAAAAAGAAGCTTTTCAGAGCCTGAGCTACGACCTCAGTTTGTCTCAGCTCTTTGCATTTTCAAGCTTGGATATGAAGCAAAGCCCCAACAAATCCCAGGATTCATTCTCAATACACATTCCTAATTCTTCTCCTACTCTAAACAAACATATTTAAATGCAGACTTTTATTCATGACAAACAGCAAAGTATCTTTGTTCCTCTCTCACTCACTTTAAAGGCCATGCAGAGAGGAAGGGAGAGGGACTTAAAGAGAAGAAAACCCTTTGACAGCCTGCAGCCAGCAAGCCCTGCTCCTCTCATTGCTCCCGAGCTTGGTTCCAAGTTTAATAAAGGTGTTTTGTCTCCTTGCTTAATAAGTGGAATTACCATAGCAGAAAGCCCAGCGGGGGAAAGGGATAGCACAGAGCACGAGTAATCCCAACTCGTTTCGGGCAGGTTTTACCATTTGGGTCCTGTTTCAAGGCTATGATGACATAGTGCTAAGGGCTGGTTTGGAGTTACCATAACTCCTGCCAGACAGGGAGCTGTAAGTTACAACGTGCTGCAAGCAGGGAGAGCTGCTGGGACAGAGCAAGGAAAATGTCATCCGAGCTGGGAAGGGAAGTTTCCTGCTCCTTACATTTTATTCCCTTATTTTATAAGGCAGCCTCACGCTTGCCCTGCTAGACTTTGCACAGGACACAGTGGTGCCTTTACCTCCAGCTCACAGTGAGTGACTGAAATTCCCACATTCAGAACTTGTTTCACACCTTTGCTCTCACCCAGCACTTGCCAAAGTGGGTCGCAGATACTGCAGCCAGACAAAACTTGCTGGCAAACCCACGGAGGAGAAGCCAAGCTTTCAAAGAGAGAACTGATATGGGTCGGGACACGTCATGGAAAATGACACCTGGATTGGAGAAAGTCATCACTTATCACTGGAAACAGGGGACTGCAGCAGATCCAGTGTCATCTGCTGAGGACCTGCTGAGGGGGAGCAGCCAGAACGGTGCAGCTCAGCTGTACTCCAAAACTTCCTCCTGCAACTGCAGCGATGCCGTGGATTTGAAGAGCATAAATCCCTCCCTGCACACAGAGCAGAGGCAGAGCCCACCCGCAGGGCTTTGAGGGCAGCTGCCAGCCCCTGCCTCTCCCTCAGCTCTGCTTTCAGCCCAAGCCCTGCAGCAGATGAATGACTCCAATCAGGGCTGAACATCAGCTTTTCATTCCTCTCTCTTTAGTCACTGTGGATGGACACTGCAGCTCCATCCAGCCCCAGCTCCTGCCTCAGTCACGAGGTATTACCTGTATTTATTTCCAGCAATAGCTCTCCTACCAAAGGGAAATGTTTCCATTAAACAGCACAAGCTCAGCAACCACAAACAAACAGTAACTTAAAGCCTAAGCCAATTCTCTGAAACCTCCATAATAAATACCAGGTCATCCAGGGGAGTATAACAGGCAACAGCCCTGTCCCACAGAACACCCAATTCCTCTGTAAACAGGCAAAACCCTTAAAAGTGTGATGGGAAGGATGGAGACAAGCAAGGCACAAGGGTTTCATGCTGCCTGTGCAGCACTCAGCATCTCACCCACAGCTCAGGCACTAAGCTGAGACCAAGTCTGAGCCAGGATGCTGAAACCAAAGTAGTGATTTGGAGAGTCAGAGCTGAGCCCTCTGGCATCACCACGGGGGAATTACCCTCAGCAATAGCACCACACTCAGTCTGGGGCTGGCAAAACCAAGCCTGATCCCAAGCCAAAGAAATGCTCAAAACCACAGAGATTCTTCTGCAGCCAATAGGTCAGCTAAGAGAGGTTTGTTGACATTTCTATCTTGACCATTTCCTCATTTTTGAGGGCTTCATAATGACTGTTTAGGCATTGCAGGAGGAGGAGCAGTGCCTCCCCTTCCACCAGCTCTGCTGCCAAAAAGAAACACGGTGAAAGGAAGATCTGAGTCCCACCTGCAAAGAGGCACCCAAAATCCTACCAAACCCAGGGAGCTGCCAGTACCTGACACAGCCCTGAGACTCTACTTTCACAGGGCCAATATTGCACCCACTAAAAACATAAATATATTACCTGGAATTACAGATACACAGGTGGGAGAGATGTCAGCCCTAAGGTGAAGTCCATATAGCTCAATGACATCCTGACAGTGGACATGGGATCCTCTCAGAGGGATCACAAAACGATGGGTGGTGAAGCAGAGAGAGGAGAGCACCAACTCTCCAGTCCATAAACTTGAACTTGCCATCCACACACCTCCTGGAAAGCTTTTAAGGGGTTTGTAAACCAAAAATCAGGGATAACCACTGTTCCAGGCATCCCCTGACACCAAACTGAGGTGCTGGGGGGACAGGCTCCGTCCTGTCATTCCATCCATCCCAAACAGAGTTCACTGCCTTCTGCAAGGAAGTCAGTACCACCCTTGTAACTGAATGTCCCTGCAGAGACTGGTCCATTTGTTGTTTATCATTCATTTTAAATGGATTAGATATGTACAAAAGCCTCCCTTGAAAAGAAACAACCAAGATGTGAAAAGGATGAGAAGATTCAACTGCGAGGCGTCGGCACTAATCCACGTCCAAGGGCACGCTGTCAACAACTCACTGTAAACTTCCAGGAGGAAAAAAATGCTCAGAATAAAGTAGTTAAGACCAGATAAATGTTTGTCCTTCATTATCTGGAATTAAACTTGGATTTCTCAACAACACAGCCAAGCCAAAGCAAGGACATTAATAAGAGACCATCTTTTCCAGGGAGCTACACACCAGGCGTGCAGCCTGCCCTTGAAGGGAGGAAGGCTGGAGGCAGGTGAAGGCTCTGTTTGCCCTGCTCCCATAGCAGGTATTTGGTTTTCTACGTCACTTTGCTTTATCGTAGCCTGAAACCTGGCCAAGCACCCGGCTCCACCTCCCCATCTGCTCCCTGTGCCAGCTGGCCCTGCAGCCCAGGGGATGCTGAGCCAGCCACGGCAATGCCACGCAGCCCAACAGCTCCCCAGACACAAACTGGGGCACCCCCAGCCCTACCCAGGAACTGGGGGGCACTGCTGGAAAATCCCCACATGATTTGGATTTTCCCAGAGAGGGGAGTGCTGGGAGCACTCATATCCAAGGCACGTGGGGAGCTGGAAAAGAAGGCAAATTCCCTCCCCAAATCCTTCCTCAAGTATTCAGACTGGGATAAAAAGCACTGGCCTTGGCAGGGAAGGGCAGAGCACAAGCTGGGGAGGCTCCAGAGAAGCCTGTGTAGGCAGCAAGTGAGCAAACACCCAGCCCAGGCAGGAGCCAACAGGTCGGTGTGCTCCACTTCAACTCCAACAACCTTCCAGCTTGGACAAACCACTGGAGCAGATCCTCCTTGGGCTATCCTGGGGTTCCTAACTGCACCCAGCCCAGCTCGCAGAGAGCAGGCTGCAGTTTGGGGTGGGAAGGGGTACCTGGCAGTGCCTCCTCCCGCCCCACAGGCGCTGCCAGCTGGGGCATTGCACAAGCTCCGTGTCCTCTGCCCATCCAGGAACGCTCCAAACCTGCAGCATGGGGAAGGTGTGGGTGCCCCTGCCCCATTAGTCACACGCCTGCCACCGAGAACAGCGTGTTTTGGGGAGGCATCTGGGTTTGTAGGGGCCTTATCCCAAAATCCTGCCTGCTCCCTCAGAGCTCAACACGGTGAGTTCATCCTGGTTTTTTTACCCCCCAAATAACTGCTCAAGTGAGCGTGTCTATTTTGGGGCAGAGAAAGAACACCCTAAAACCCATCCTATAGTGTTTGCTTTGTGATAAAAGGGAAAAGCTTTAGCTAGCAGAAAAAAAAATATCTAGTGTATACATGTACCTATACATTTCTTTTTTAGAGGGAAGCAAAATGGAATCATTGAAGTTTTCATAGCTCAAGGAGCTTTGAAAAATTTGGAGGGAAGGAACAGAACATCAAGTTTAAACTGTTTTCAATGGAAATGCCCATTAAAGAAAAAGGAATCTTTTGCAAAAAGATATATATTTTGCTGATTTTGACAAAAAAGGACTGTTCAGAGGAGGAGAAGAAAAGCTTTCATTTGAAGGTTTTGAGCATTGCTTTTGCACCTTTACAGCGCTGCTCATGAAAGCATCCTCACAAATCTATTAATGCTGGAACACAGCATGCCCAAGGAGAAGTTGGATCTGACCACGTGCAAGGTGCAGGCAGGGGTTTGGAGACAACCCTTGCCTGTGCCACAAAAACGAGCAGTCATTACAAAAGGCAGGAGAAAAAAATATACATTAAAAAAAAAATCATCAACTTCCTTCCCTTCCCTTAGGCCCCTGGGAAGGGGAAATGCTGATCCTCCAGCTCACAGATGGTTCTCCTGGAACAACCTCCTGGTTTCCACCCTGTCAGCCACATCTAGCGCTGGGGGCGGATTCTGGAGGAGGGATGAAGGACATCAGCCTCCCTCCTCCACATCAGCACTGCACAGGCCATAGGATGCCGTGGGTATTTCCTGGCATGAAACACCACCTTAGCCCACAGATCCCTCCCCAGCCATCAGCACATCTCACATTGCAGGAGAGGAAGCTGTGGGTTGAGCACACACATCCCTGACAATTAAAGTCATCTTCTTAATACCAGCCAGTCCCAGCCATGCTGTGACAGGCCACAGAAAATATGAATTACACCCTTGTCAATTTAGACTGGTTTTCTTCTCACAGAGGTGTTGCTGGGCCCAAGTCCCATTCAGCAGCTGCACAGAAGGAAGGACTGAGCATCACCTAAAAGGTTGCTGTTCCACCTTGTATCTTCTCAAAACTTCCCAAACTGCACACACAGGGATGAATTGAGAGTAATGTCACCAATGAAGTGCTCAAATTAATAGCAATAAAGTGTAAGTGCTCCACATGGCAGGCAGAGCCCTGCTGGGGAAAACGACCTGTGAAAGCTGAAAAAGCAGCCCACGATGAGACCACTGGGAGAAAAAAAAAAATAAAAAAAAGGCAACAAAACAAACAGTCCATTTCAATCTCCTTTTCATAAAGAGCCAAAATGAACCCAGGAACACATCAGAGAATAATCATTTAGCACAGATCAAACAGGAGAACTAGCATATTAAAAATACATGCAGCATTAATCAGCTACACAGAGTTATGTGGCATCATTTCCATAAATAATACACGATCAAAGCAGCCCAAGCAGCACTATCAGTTAATACAGTCAGCCAGTCAGTCAAAATCGAGTAAAGCTGCCTGAAAACTGTGGCTGTATAGTTTGCCAGGAATAAAGCAGAAGTGGCACAACCAGTTAAACAGCTAAAGGTTACCAGCACCCTCGTCATTAGAGGGAGGTGATGCCACACAGGAGAAAAAAAAAAAAAAAAAAGGAATGAAAGCTTAATGCAGCCTCAACAAATTATTTTAAAAAACCCAAACAACTTGAGGAGTACAAATATACCTTGTCTAGTGGTGACCCCCCCAAGGAGGGCCAAGGTGTGGGGTACAAGTGGGAGGACTGACCCTGCTGGGAACATCCCCAGTGGCTGGAGCAGGGGTGAGCCATGGGGTGCAGCCCACCCAGAGCCCCTTCTCCAGGGTTGGGGCAGTGCCAAGGGGTCCCTCTTTGCCCAGGAAAAGAGGCAGAAACCATCCTGCCTGCTCAGGGTGAAGGCTCAGCACCAATGGCCTTTAAACATCTACCCATCCACGCATAGAAAATGCCTGTGTCATTAAGCCTTTTGCTGAAAGGCTGCAGAGCCATTTAGCTGCCCGATTTTTAAAACAGGCATGTGAAGCAGAGCTATAAATAGCAGGGATGCTTGCCTCGTCATGTTTCTGGGGGCTTATAAATAAGGACGGGGGCAACTGAATGAAATATGGTTAAAAAAAGAAGTGTCTTGGGTTTCTCTGCTTTAAAGCCAAGTTGCCATAAGAGAAAAACCTTCAAGGTTTTTGCTTTTTTCTTTTTCCAGGCAAAAAGCAAACGCCCATCGCTCATGCTCAGACTCTGAATTGGTCACATTTACAAGGCAAATTTTAATTCATACAGCAGGTGTTCAGAAATAATAAAAAAATCCTCCTTTAAGCAGCACAAGACCAAACTAAGGCTTTGCATAAGTTCATGCAGCTCCAGGGAAGCTCCTCATTCACTGAAATAGGACCTGTGTGTGTGAATGAGCAGCAGAGACCTCAAAATATCTTCCAAAATCAGGGGGGATGGGGGCAGGGGGGAAAAGCCCAAAAGAGCTGGAGCAGAGCTGTAGCCAAATCCAGGGTCTGGCAGCCTGCATGGCATCGCCACCCTGCTGCATCTTGGGTGATGGAGGGCAACAGGAATTTTGCATGGGAAGATCCAGATGAGCACCAGCCAGAGGAGGAATTCAGCCTCCAACAAAAGAGCCGCTCTGGGCAGCTCAAGCGGTCCCCAGGCAATTACAGACCCGGCAGTGTTTGGAGGGTCTATTCTTCACAGGCAGCTAGGTGAAATCCCGGGAAACCCCGCGGATCCAGCAGCCCCCTCCCTGCTCCCTGGCCTTATTAAATCGCCGGAGAAAACAAGAGGAGACAGCCAAGCTGCTCCCAGCCCCTCAGAGCCAGGACAGCAGCCAGCTGGGATGCAGAAGCTGGACCATTTTCCCTGCATCCCTCGATGCAGGGATAGGAGCTCTGGGGGGGGAGCAAGTGACCCTGTCAGGAGAGGTGACAGCCTCGCCTGCTCCTCCAGGAACGGCAGCTGAAGCAAGCCAGGACCAGCACCATCGGGAAGTTTCCTATTGAATAAGGAGGAAAATGTTCTGCCAGACAAATGAGGCTCAATTATTCCAAGTCTAGAATGTCTTGTTGGAAATGCTTCCAGACTGACAAGCTTTAATCCAATAAAAGAGCCTTCCAGACAAGCCCTGCTGGGATTTTGGGAGCATTTCCCCCTGGCAGGGACCCAGCAGCCCCCAGCCCCACACTGGGGATGGATTTAGCCCCAGGCATAACAATCTTACAGGGCAGCCTCAAGGCACAGGACACTCGAGCTCACTGGAAGCTTAAGCAGAAGCAAAGCAAGAACAACCATTCCATTTCAGTCTGACACAACCCAAAAGTCAAAATAAAAAAAAAAGCAAATAATTTCCTGTGAACCAGAAATCTGGGTTTTAGCCAGTTTAATGAGACTGAATTGCAACTAGTTCTGTTCTCCTGGGGTGCTGGAGACACACGACTCCCCAAGGCAGGGCAGATGGTTGGATTGCAATCTAGCCTTTAGCTTGTAAAATATATTAATATCCCCAACCAATTATAAAGTGCCAGACTCTGCCCCTCCGGGCCCTACTCCCACCCAGCGATGCCTCGCTGCACAAGGCAGCCCTGTTGAGCTCAGACATGCAGCACCTGCCAGGGCAACACAGCCTGTAGCTTTCCAGGGCTTTTAAAGCAAATCCAAGCTCTTGCTCCATCCTCGTCCAAGAGCTCAGTGAAGCCCCAGGTGCGGTCAAGGTGCTGTACAAAAATCCAGCTTTCAGCATCATTTTCTTTGTTTCATTTTTTTAAGAGCTTGTCAGAGGTAAAGCAGAAGCCCTCCCTTCCAGCCAGACGACTGTAAAAGGATCCCTGCATTCAGCACCAGGCCTTGGCATGGGTTTATTCCCAAAGCTGGCAGATGCATCACACCCCTACAAAGAGCTCGGCTGCTTCTTGGAAGCAGCAGCGAGCACCTCGGATCCACAGCGGCGCTCCTGGACAGTCAGCTGCCATCAGCTCCACAAATGTCACCAGCACACAGAGCCTCAGCCCTGGGTATTTATAGGGCTCTCGTCAAAAGACCTCCCGGAGTCTTTCCCCTGATTTCAGCAGAACTCTGCATCCGAGACCTCAAATCCTCAGGAACAATTAGTTCTGTGCTTCTGTGCCCACAGCCGTGGGATGTCCTGGATGTCCCTGTCCTCACAGGTGCTGCTCACCTGCAGCAGTGAGGACGGACCTGGGGACAGGCTCGATGCCCACCATCACCACCACCCAGGTGGGCAGACCCCAGGATGCTGCAGCCACCTGCAAGGCTGTACTGGGGCAGCACAAGGACCACAGTCCCCTCGGGGATGGGGTCACACACCCCGAGGTTACACCTCGGTGCAGCCCCACGATACCATCCCTCCTTGACCACGGAGCTCCTGTCCCCTCCGGCACAGCTGGGAAGGGTTAAGGTCAGGGTGCCTCGGGGGGAACAGGCAGCACCAGGAAGGTGCTCCAAGGGCAGAACCAGTCCAGGGAGCCCATCCCACGCTTGGCCACACAATTCCCAGCTGTCTGGCCAGGCACAACCTTTGTACCCGGTGCAAACCCCACAAGAGTCCCTTCGGTGGCACTGCAGCACTGCCCCACCTGTCCCAGCCACCCCTGCAGGGCCTGGAGAGACACTGGCATCAGCAAAGGGACTGGGACATCTGCCACCACCGCTTTTTTCAGTGCTTCGGTAGCTTTGCCTCCCCACAGGCTGGTGTTTGGTTTGTTTTTGTTTTGACCAACAGCAGCCAGATAAATAACATCACCTTCACAGTGATGGTGCCATTTTACAGATGGCATTTTCCAAGTGGCAGCTCAGTGATTATATGTCTGAATCTCAGGTATCATCTAAAATAAAAACAAAAAGCAAAATCTCAGTAGAGAGAAGCTAACGAACAAGACCCTCAATGCTCTACAGATCCTCCAAGAAATACCCTGATTTTCATGGGCATTGCTAAGTCCCAGAATCTCAATCTTGAGTCAGGACAGTTGGATGCATCTGATTCAAGAATGATTCAGATGGGAGCGTGGAGCCAGGGAAGAAGGCAAGGGAGTGACATTTTCTACTCTGGACAACATGTCTTTATTTTAAGCTCAAAGATACAAACTTATTATTTGGTTGAAAAAAGGCACTCTCTGCCCTGGCTGCTCCCGTGCTGATCCTGAGGAACAAGACCATCCTCCTTATCCTCAGCTTTCATACCTTCATTTCCATTTCTTTAAATAAATTTAAATCCTGCTGGCACCTTGAACACAAGTTATCTCAGTAACCACATGGAACACAATCCTGAGCCCTCAAACAAGGAAGGCTTAAGCTGCCTTCCCAAGTGATGAGCAGGAGGAAAGCTCCAGCTCACCCTCCCTGGCTCCTCCTGCTTGTCCCCCACGGGGTCAGAGGCAGAGCAGGGGCATTCAGGCAGGTGAACCCATACACAGGTGGGAAGAAGTCTTCCCAAGAATGTAATGGCTGGATGAGAGGAGCCACCCAGAGCTGCAAAAGGGATGACAGCACAAGGTCCTGGAATTAACTTCAACAACTCAGCTGTTTCTGTCCTACCAGGATTTGAGAGCTCCCAACCCCTCGAGGGGCACAGCCCCAGCATGGCAGGGTCTGGCTGCTGATGTCTCCATGGTTTGGACCAGTCTTTCCTCTACAACAACACTGTCAGTGCTGTGGGGACCCCCCCAAACCTGCCCTCACCGTGCCTCCTGCAAGGAAGGGATGCACAGACCTTTCTCCACATGCCCTGCACAAAAGCAAAACCCTCCACCTCTCCAGCTGGATGAAGTCAGCACTCAACAGTCCCCTCCCCTGTGCCCAGCCAATCACCCAGGGCATCCCAACGCCCCCAGGGGATTTGCCAGGCTCCTCTTCACAAGCTAAACCCATCAGCTAATCCTACCCAAAGCTGCAGCCACCACCCACTGAGGGGCTCTGGCTGCACCTCCTCCACCTGAGCAGCAGCACCCCAGCCCGAGGAGGCTGGGGACCCATCAGCCATCACTGACTCAGCTTTCACACATTTCCCGTGGTTAATGCTCCAAGCCACCTGCATTTCCAGCCCTGTGGCTGCAGCAAATATTGTTCATTGTCCCCTCCTATGTGGTGCAGAGGTGAGGAGTCAGTCCCAGCATCACCTATGGGAGCTGGTGACCCAGGAAGGCAAGTGAAGCATGACAAAACACCAGGGAGGAGAGAAGGCAACATCTGTCAGGATCTGAAGCACTCAGTACAGTCTAAAGACACCGATACCAAGGGTTTGGGTGCAGCTCTCCTGCTGACCCAGCACAGCACGAGCACAGCAAGGCTGTGAAAGGACATTGGGTTTTTCAGCCCACCTACCTGCTGTGCACGGGGCTGGAAGAGAGTCAGAACAAAACGTCCTTCAAAGAGACCCATGTTGCTCAACACTGCCCTAAGAACCATGTGGAATTGAGGATTTTTGTTCCGTAGGCAACAGGAAAGTAGGAAAGTCCAACCAGGACCACACTGGCCACAGCAGCTGCATCTCTGCTCCAACACAAGCATCCACCCGAGCAGCAGCCATCCCCAAGGCAGATTCCCCAGCAAAGCTCCAGCTCCTGCTTAAAATGAGACTACTGGGGATAGAAGGAAGAGGCAGAGTCTCCACAGAGGGTGTCAGAGGCTTTGGCAATAAGGCAGGGGATACTTCTAAGCTTGTCTCCACAAACATAAGGATTAGCAATTTACTTCCCTTAAAAACAAAATCCAGGATTTTAACATGATCACAGGCTTGGAAAGAAAAATAAACATCGTGAAACTGGGAAAAGGAGGAGGACAAGAGCAGAGCAAGCAGGCAGCTCAGGGATAACTAAAGTGCTTCTTAAATAAAAATGAGAAACGCACCAAAGTCAGAATTTAAATTTTAGTAGCTCTGAACACCACTGACCCTGAGGCCCCTCACACCAACCTCTTATCAGTGATAATGCTATGAACATTAAGGGAAGCCTTTCTAATAATGTGCATGAGAAAAGGCCCATTTGTTTAATGCAACAGAGCACATAATGCATTAATTACCTACTGAGTTGGAAAAGTGATGTTGAAAACATGCCTGAGTTAAAGCAAACGGAGGGTCTCAGCTAAGCCCATTATGTCCACTGACTTTGCTGTGGCTTCAGTGCATAACAGCCTTTGAGAGCAAACCTCTGCCCAATTCACAGCAGATGGGGCAGCACAGAAAACCCCACAAAATCCCCAGAGAGCAGCTCCCACACAGACCACGGCTGTACCATCCACCCATAACACCACCTCAGGCTCCCCCATCACACAGGGCATGCTGCCAAGCCCAGCATCTCCTCCTGAAGCTGTCTCATGCACCCTAAAACCCACCCAGCCCTGGAGCACAGCAGCAATCCCCCCTCAGCCAGGGCTAATCCCAACCTGCCAAGCTCAGGACTAACAAACTGGCCTCTTGGAGAAGACATAATGTGCCCATGTGCTCCTTCCCAGGCCATCCTTACAGTGTAAAGGCACCAGAGAGCAATTTTGTAATTAAGTGGCTGTAGCCATTAATAATTAGCACGTTAAAACTTCAAAGGGTGATGTTGGCCTCCACAGTACAGACTCAGCACACCCAGGGGTGGTGGTGGAGAGTGCTCATCCTCGATGCTCCTTTTTCCCAAGTGAGAGCTGAAGCACAGGGGGGAGGACAGCCTGTGGGAGCACTAGACCCACCATTTCCCAGACTTCCACCACTGACAGCTCCTATGGCAGGAGACAGAGTATGTTATGTAAGCATCCTACATGGAATCTGGGAGCATCCCAAAGCCACTGCTAAACCAGTCACCTCATGCACTTGTCACTCTGCCTGCAGGAAGCAACTGGAGACCAGGGTGGGAGACCCAGTACCAATGGATAACAACGGAAACAAACACAACACAGGGGTCAGAGAGGGAAATGTGCTGGAGGCAGCTTGGGATGTGTCTGTGGATCCCCTGACTGGCACCCAGAGGGCTGCACTGTGCTGCACTGAGTTTCTCAGTCCATTCTGTCTGACCATGGCACATGAGAAGAAATTGCTTTTGCTTTAAGAATACCCAACTCATCCCACTTTTACCAGCAATTCCATTCTGTTTCGTCCAGAAAAAGCAAAGAGAGAAACCTCAACAAAAGAAAGCGAATTAAAGTCTGAAAAACATGCAACTCCAGATCTTAGGTTGATTTTATTTTTAGCCAAATAAAAAGTTTATTAATCCCCTTGTTCAGACTGCTAACACTACCAGAACAACAGACTGCATCCCTTTCACATCAGAGGAAGCTCAACGTACTTAGGCTAAACACCTTCCAGGCAAAGAGAAAAAGTAAATATACAACAGGAAAGAATCAGTGCTATTTGCATGTGTCTGAAGATAAAGCTTTGGAAATGCAGAATGAAGCCAAGTTCTCCAGTAAAACAAGCGGACAAAGTTCCATGCTTGGACTCCAGCACAGTTTTGTCTACTTATTCTAGAGGTAAACTGAAATCTCAGCTTTGAAGAGCATCAGTGTTTCACCTCCCAGCGAGTGACCAGCGCTGTCACTGTGTGCTACACCCAGAAGGAGCTTCACCTGAGAGCACAGCCCTCTCATCCACCCTTCACCTCTCTCCTCCTCACACCCTACACTGATAATTCAATTTATTCCTGTTGCCATAGCACCTTCCTCAGCTCTGTCTAAGCCCCGACAACCACAGGGGCAGGATGAGGCCTCGCACAGCCCGCACTGAGACACATCATTGCCAGCACAGATGAGGCTGGTGGCTCGTTTCTGCCCTTGCACACCCATCAGACACCATGTGAGTACCACAGCACCCACTGAGCTGCAGATACACCTCCTGACACCGGTAAGAACATGGGCTCTGGTGACACCAAGTCATCACTAACCCTGCTCACTTTCTGCTCTGCCATCGAGGAAGGACTGCAGAGATGCTTGATGGTTCTGGAGCAATTCCACCTACAAAGTCCCACCGGGGAATGCCCGAGGCCAGCATCCACCCTGCTGGACACTGTCTGGATGCAAGGCGATGGGAAGCACCTGTCTTCACGTCCTCCACTGGGAGCACAGTGCATGCCAGGGATCGCTGCCTGAAGGATGCTTCGGGTAGCCCGGGCCAGCACCTGCCCCGCTGCTCCCCAAAAGCAGCAGCAAACAGACCCGGCAAGGGGCACGGCTAGGTACAGCTGCCCCTCCAGACCGCATCCCAGGGTCGGCACGGCCGCGGCAGCCCCGCACCCAACCCCGCGGGAAGCCCTGAGCCGGAGCCGGGCCGGGCGATGCTCCGGGGGTCCCGCAGCGCGGGGGTCCCTTCTCCCACCCCGCGCAGGGGTCGCCGCAGCCGGAGCGACCTGGGGAGCCGCCGCCCCGTCCCCGGCCGCGCCTTTGTCCGCCCGGGGCAGAATGGGGCGCAGCCCCGTCCCGCTGCCCGCCGACACCGCCTCGCCGCGGGTC